>JADKXX010008731.1:0-18328 GCA_017310255.1 Butorides virescens
AGCACCCGTGCATCGCTGCCATGGCTGCTACGTGTAGCGTGATGCAGCACCAGCAGGGACACAGGAGGTAGGACACCTCCTACCCCCACCCCAAAATACTCTGCTGCTAGAATTTCAGGAGAGAGGAGCGTTGCCATCCCCCCGGGGTACACCCCTACCCTTCCCTTACTTTCCTCGCTGATGCCCCCAGGGCGGTGCTGGTTTGAGTCCTGAGCGAGGAGAGGCGACGCTGCTGTTTGCAGCCCGTGACGCCCTCGGTGGGGTCACCTGGTGGCTGCAGGGGTCTTGCCCATGGCTGCACCAAACCCGGCTCCCGCGCGGGATTTTGTACCCAGAATCCCAGAAACACGCTGGCGGTGGAGGGCTGAGCGCAGCGGGGCTGATGCTTTACGCAGGCCGGCAGTTTGCCTGGGCTTTGCCCGAATTCGGAAGCCATGGCGGAGCGCGGCCCCCTCGGCTCATCCCCGCTCGCCCGGGAAGGGGCCGCGGTGGGGGCGCGGGGGTTGGGGGGGCGAGGGTTGCTCTCACGGCCGCGGCGCCCATCATCCCCGTGGCACGGGGCGCGTGTCGTGCCGCTGAGACGCCGCAGCGCGGGTCGGGCGTTGGGGACGTTTCCAGCGTCGCCCTTCTCGCTGGTGACGCTGAACCTCGCCTCCTGCCCCTCACCTGGGCAGATCCCTCTCATTCCATTGATTCAGGCCCCAACCCAGCATAACATTTAAAAATGCCATTACATTAAACATTTGATTCATTTCGTGCCAGTGAAATTAAATTGATTTCAGACTTTTGCAGCCTTAAAGCCGTACGCACACAGAAAGGTTGGGTGGGTTGCAATCTAACAGACGCACAGCTTCCCGGGGTCCGAGCGCGTCTCCAGCCGTCGGTATTTTAAAATCTGAACGTTACGTTGCTGTCTCAGGGCTCCCCATTACCAAATTCACAGGATCACCACGCAACTGCAGCCCCACCAACCCATCAGGTCCCAGAAAAGACTTGTTAAGAGCAAAAGCATTTTAGCTGTTCGTTTTCACATCCTACCGGGTCTGAAGGACTGTCAGATTTATGTCAGCGCTGGAACCGCTTGACATCCTTCCTGGGTTTCTGTAGCTGAAAACTATTTGCAACTATTGCAGATTTGTTCACAGCAGGACCTTCTGCCAGCAACTGCCATTTTTTTCTCACAGACAGCGACGGGCCTATCTTGTGGCTACATGGGTGTGCAATCGTCGTTATGAGTTCATATTTTCAAATTCTATCGCACCAGCCCCAAAGCGCCGCTCACAGCACTGCGGCGCGCAGCCGGACGCGGCGAGGGGTGCGCAGAGCAGGACGCGGGAGGCGGTGCCGGGAGGCGCCCAGCTTGCCCATGGTGCCGAGACCTTGGGGCAGAGCTGGAAGGGGACCCCCACGTCCCAGCCGTGCCCCCCGGCGCCGGTGCCTGCCTCGCCTGCCCCCCTCACCCCTCGGAAGCGCACCGGGGACTGGAGGTGCCGCACGCCAAGGGAAATGCCGCACAAAGCCCCGCAGCCGCCGCTGGCGCTGGGTGCCCGTGGCAGCAGCCTGGGCTCCGCTCCCGCGGCACGGTGCCCGCCAGCTCGCCGCCCAGGCGAGGGGCTCTGCCGCCCAGGCGAGGGGCTCTGCCGCCCGGGCGAGGGGCTCTGTCACCCGGGCGAGGGGCTCTGTCACCAAGGCGAGGGGCTCTGCTGCCCACCCGGCCGGGGCTTCCCCCGCGCCGCCCGCCAAAGCCGCTTGCGAAGAGGAGCTGGCCCTCGAAAGGCAATGGGCAGAAACGCAGAAACCCTTCCCTTGGTCTGCCGTGACCGCAGATTATTTCTGTCCTGCAGCCAGAGACAGAAGTTTCTGCGTTTGTTTGCTTCGAAGGCAAAACACGAGACGACAAAAGAGCCTTCCAAAAAGGGAAGGGTCGGTGAACCGGCGAACCCCAGCAGCCAGGCGCGGCGCGGTTCGCTCCCGTAGGTCTGAGGGAGGAAGCGCAGCTGCAAGCAGGGCCATGCCAAGGCAGGGCTGGTCAAACGCACCCCTCGATGCTGGCGCCGGCCGGAGACCGAGCCTGTCCAGCGCCGCTGTGCTGGTTTTTGGGAGGCGGTGAACAAGCGAGAGAGATCAGCCTACGGCTCCCGTCTTTGCAGCCTCTACCTCCCGCCTCTGTGCGCGTGTCTAAGCCAGGTCTGCCCCACAACTGGAGAATTTTGGGATTAGCTGGCGCGTGTGCAGAGATCTGAAACCACCGCCAGGTCCCTCTTCTCCCGCACTGTGCGGAGATGGGAAAGCCAAGCGTAATTTAAGCAGCGTTGGCACCGCGTTGGCCATCAGATCCCACTCGGGGGGGTGCTGTATCCACGCACGCAGCATCCCCAAAACCCGCGGGGCCAAGTACTGAGCAGCACACGGAAGCGAAACAGGATCAGTCCCCACGTGGCATCCCCATTCCCTCTTTCCTCCCAGACCCAAGAAAACTCCCGAGCGCCGCGTTCCCGCAGCCAGGCAGGCGTTCGGTCTGACACCACGGACCCGCGCGCCCCCCCCGCAGGCAGCAAATGGGGGTCCCCATAACCGCATCCCATTTTGGCTCCAGGAGCCAAACCTCCACAGGTTTGATTTAAATATGCAAGCACTACGGGGTGCTTCAAAACCAGCCGCTGTTACGAGTGTGCAGCCTGCTCCCACCTAAATGCAGATGCTTTAAGAATAATTACAGCTGGATCGATCTCCGCGTGAACCAGGAGCAGAACGGAGCCCCTGCGTGCCGGGAGGACAGCAGAGCAGACACCGAGCAAAGGACACCGAGCAAACTGCCTTTCAGCTCTCACATTTATAAATAATTTGCTTCTATCCACCTGTGCCCAGAATAACAATTTGCTGCCTGAAATCTCTGAGCTGGTGCCGGGAGGCTGCCAGGGACTCGCTTTCCCGGGACCCTCTGGACCTGTTGGGGAAGGGGTCTGGGTCTCCGGAGGAGCGGCTCCGGAGGGATCTGCCCCTAGTGGGAAGCGGCACCGAGACACAAACACAGGAGCATCCGTTCAGCTGATCGCGTTGGGTCTTCACGCCGCCGCCGCTGCTGCCACTTTGCGATCTGCCCATGCAGCCATCCGTGCGCTCAGACAGACAGACAGACCGATAGAGCGCGCGGGGAGCTCTGGAAGCGTCCGTAGCTGCGGAAGGCTGCGGAGCTCTTCCGTGAAGCAGACGCAGCGGAGAGGCTCCGTTTCCTCGAGCGGGGGGGAGCGTTACGAAACACGAGCGTTCCGACCGCGCTGAGGATTTGGGCAGCGCGGCGCCCAGGCTGCTTCCATCCCGCCTGTTGGCGCAGGAGGCCATGGAGCGGCTCCCTCCCGCCAGCCCCCGCACGGCGCAGGACCCCGGTGCCCCGGCCCGCTGAGCCGCAGGGAGCCCGGCGAGGGACGGCGACGGTGAGCAGGGGGGGCGGCGGGGGTGGCCGCCGCTATAAACAGGCGGAGGGACCGGAGCGCCGCAGACACGGGCAGAGCGCGGAGGGGTGCTCGGGAGGATTAGGGCTCTGTGTGCTGGAGGCGGGAGGCAGGAGAAGGATTAGCGGGGAAGGGCAGAGGGAGCAGGATTTATCAGCTTTTCAGATATGCATTACAGCTTTTTATAATATTTCACCGGATTGCCTAGGACTTTGCCTGGCTACAACAGGAGTCCCTCGACCATACAGGAAGGTGAGGTTTTTTTCCTCTTTTTCCTACACGGTTGCATTATCTGGCTCTGCAAGCCGTTTGTCAGCTGGCCTTCAGACAAGTAATCACCAGGCAACTTTTTGCAGAGGCTGAGGTATTAACATTCATTGCAGGCTGAATGGCTGTTTGATTTATTAAATTTATCCGTGGCATCCGAGTGCGCGAGGCTTAGCTGCATTATTTATAAAGATTGCAGTTTGCTCTCGAGATGCCCTTCTCCGAGCATCCACGAAACATTATACTTGAAAAGTGGGCATGGATAATGCAAGCGTGCGTGTGACACAGCCTGGCGAGATACGGAACGCTCGGCTTCTCTGAACACTTTCTGAGGCATCGCTGTGCTAAATAAACAGACCCCAGCAATTTTAAGCAGGTGGATGTTGCAGGAATTTGGATGTTGTGGGGGTCAGGAAAGACTCTTTTCGAATGCCTATGATTTAGTTACAGATCTGCATGTTATTTTAATTCCAGTAGATTTCCTTGCATGCAGGAAAAGATCTCCTCTCTAGCTGCTGTGAAGCAAAAATCAATACATGGTATGTTTTTTACAACAACCTCTTGCAAAACTTCAGCCTGCAGCCAGAGAGCCATACTGGCTGTTTTGGAAATTGCAGATAAAGCACCGTTTGCTGGGTGCTTGAGTTCTTAATATCCAAGGGATGTACGTTATGCAGGAATGGTTTATTATTGACCAAAATACTTTCCAGGTTCGAGAATACTGTTTGCTGATGGGTCTCAGTTTATCATGAACGGTGACGGCAGATTGCCCGTTATCCTTTGGGAACGCGTCCCTCTATGTACAGAAGGCACGGACACATACAAGTGTGTGTGTGTATACATATAAAATGTAGGCATGCATTCGTCTGCATCTTTTCCACCCTGGCATGGAATCAGTCCTCCTGATTACTACTTGATCACTGAGCTAGGTTAAAAGTATTGCATTCATGGAGAAAACACCGTATGGCCTCGGTACGCTTTCTGTCACAAGCTGCCACCGAACACTTCCCAAGCCAGCCCTCCGTCTCCCAACCTTCCCGGAGCCGCTGCCTCCTGCAGGCTCCTCTGCATCCCTCACCGTAGGCGACCGCATTCACCAGCAAAACCACTGCCTAGACTTACACCCACCCGTGCTAGGGAATCGCCTCCGAAGCAGCAGCGTATCTGGCGAAAGAGCTGCTGTGACCAAACCCGCACGAGTTGGCGCTGACTCCAGCCTCGGGCTGCAGCTCCCTTCTGACATCGCCTTTCACTTCCAAAGCTGAATTATCCGTCCGCTGGAAAACACCTCCCATACTGTGTACAGCGGGCATAACGTGTATTTCCCACTCGGTCTGGCCAGCTTATGGACTATATAGTTTTCAATTTTTCTCCATCTTCCTGCTCTCTCTGCGTAAAGATTTGTTTCTGCTTTATTTATCACAGTTCATCATTAACAGTTTTAACACGGCATCAGCATCAAAGGTAACTTTGCCATCTGATTACATCTCGCAGCAAGTGCACTGTCAGCACGGGAGGGTGGGGAGGAAACACCAAACTCACTAGAAAGCCCTCTCCAGCGGCAACACTCGCCGCTACGGCACGTGCAGAAATCGTGGAGCTCCTGCTCACTCCTGGGGCGCTGGCAGCCCTCGCCTCGTACCCAGAGGAACACCCGCCAGCAGCTCGGGGTCAGGAAGGCTGCTCACGAGGGGGGCAGGCGCGCAGCCTCAGCACAGACCCGCCTCTAGCAACCAAAACTTTGGGAGAAGTGCTTTTTGCTCCTGAAAGCCCAGAGAGTAAGGCCAGATCTTGCGGGAGGGGAGCTGGCAGGGCACATCGGAGCACAGGCTGAAGGTCCTTTCGCTTCTGTCTCGCTGGGCACCTCATTACTTTACGGAAAATCCCGAGATGATAAGCTTATTTAAAAGCCAAATTATTCTCTAAATCAAACAATTGGAGGTGACTTGGGAAGAGATGGGAAGACACCCTTTTATTAGATTTAAATACAAACCCTCAGCAAGTTCTACGGCAGCAGAACTGAAGGATGTGGCGCGTTCCACAGGGAGCGTGATGCAGGACGTGCGCGAGCAACGCACGGGCGCTGACTCAGCCTGAGCCAGGCACCCCGCCTTGGAACCTGCAAAGCAGCCCCGGCTTTCCACTTGCCTTGCAGGCAGGGCAGGGATGAGAAAACTGGAGAGCAACAGAACCGGCGCGAGCTGCAGCGGCTGCCGGAGCCGCATGGCACGTCACCACGCGGGATGTCACCGTGTGGGATGTCACCGTGCAGGACGTCACCGCATGGCACATCAGCCACACCAGGGCTGTCTCCTGGCCCTGCCCGTGCAGGACAGCTCGTGCTGCTGGGCTGGTGGCTGTCGTTGCCCCGGGGCTTGCCATAAAAGCCTCATCTGCAGGGTTATGGAAGAGCAAGGGGAGATTGCCTGCCTGGGGCCAGAGCTGGGGTTTCTGCCTCTCCACCTGAAGCCAAACGGTCTGGGAAGGGTTGGTGGATCCTAGAGGGGTCTCTGAGCATTGCATTGTAACTGCCAGAAGGCTCAACAATCAGGTTATCTTCATAGACCTTACATCACAGAAAAGTACGTGTTCAAGTTGGTGAAGGAAATGAGTATTATAGCAACTCTTCGTTGAAAATTTCCTCTTTTTGGTGAGAGGATATCCTAGGAAAGGTGACGGAATCATGAAATCACCTCTTTTTCTTTCCTTTGCGTAAGTGCCTAAATTACATTGTTAAGTTGGTGAGATGGTTCCACATGACACTCGCTTAAGGAGCTGGGAAAAGGAACGAGGGCCCTGAGCCCACATCCATCAGCAGCAACTGCATCTCGAGCCGAGTGGATTCTGGCTTCAGACAGCAGCGTACCAGGACGTTTCTCCTAAGCTTCACTTTTTAGCATGTGCTGCTTTCCACACAAACGAGATCCACAGTTTCATTTTTCTCTCTTACCCCATGATTCCGGAACGGGGATACCGTGGACTCGCTCTGCTGGTGCCAGCCAGGCATGAGGGGAGGGCTCAGGCGCCCCCCTCCGCGGTCCCTTTAACCCCTTCCTCAACGCTCAAGGGCGGCTCCGGCCACTTGCGGCAGCACGGCCGTGAGAAGCACGTGCCGTTGGCCATCTCGGGACCGACGCTGGCAGACACCTGGGGTGCTTTTAGCTGTTGGAATAAGGGGAACTGCAAGTGTTTGACAGGATCCCGACACTGGAATTGCGGCTTCTCAGGAGTTTTTCATCCTGCGTGCATTCACACAGCCTGATGCCGGCCTTGACTTTCCAAACAGCCTCAAGAGAACGGCAGGGCGTACCCCAAGGAGAGGCTGTGAGCCAGAATCCGTCAGCTGGGCCCTGACTGACTGCGTTTGTCCTCAAGGAAAGCTGACAAGAGAGAGCAGAAATGGGGAAGAGGGATGGATTTTTCTAAAAATAGCGTTCATGAGTCCAATTCCCTTCAGTTTACAACAGAAAACATAGTCTTGCTTCCATGCCAAGAACTCTGAATTTGCAAAATCCTGCTGGTCCTTAGACAAGATCAACTATTAATGAGCTGCAGCCATCGATGCAGAATTGACCTAAGCTTCCGCATTGAGCTGGCTATGAAGGGACAGCCCTCAACCGAGCAAGTCTGGGGCTGTTCTTTAGCGTCTCCAGCCTTTACCGGCTTCCATGGCATCGCTGAACGCATCTAGTCTTCCCTTAAAAATTCTGTAACCCCTCCTCTAGCTAGGAGAGTGGAATTGCCAAGAACGTTACAAATTTTCTTCTATTTCTCTTTAAAAATATGTTAATGCAGCTGCCTAGCGTGACATCTCCTGTCACACTTTGCGAGATCGTTTTGGAAGCAAGGTCCTGCTTTTCCTTATGGCACCTTTTTAATGGCAGTTCTAAAGCTGCTATTATACATGTAATGAGAGAAAAATAAGGACTAAAAGAAAACCAGCAGTTTAAATTGGAAATGCCGCGGGTCCGGCGCTTGGTCCCGTCCGTGCACCGAGGTGCAACCCGCCGAGTTCTCAACCTGTGCCCTGGCATTTCCCAGCGCCACGCACAGCCTCACAGCACAGGCACCGAGGGAGGGGTACCGCTCCAGAGCGCTCTGACGCGGGCAACTCCCCTCTCCGCCTCCTTCCAAAAAGAGCCCCCTACAGCCACGTAGGTGGGGCAGGCGTTCCCCGACCTGCTAACCACGTCCTTTTTATGAAATATTGATAGAGCTGTACAAAGATACAAATTCCTTGACCAGGCATAGCGGCGGTTCCTAGCCCCTGCAGCGAGTTCAGCCAGAGGGCTCGCACCCCCCCGAAAACGGCCGCTGCCTGCTGACGGACGCGCTGGAGGAGCTGGGCACGACGCGGCTGCCAGAGCTCGTTTCAGAGGATCCCACTCAAGTCCCCTGGAGGATTCCGCCTCTGCCACCCCACTCTCGTGGGCAATGGCAAGACCCCAGAGGAGCGCACCCCGAGCAACGCGGCCCGCAGGGAAGTTGCAGGCGAGAGGAGAAGCAGCTTTTCTGTGGGCGCGGGTAGGACCGTGCCTTGTCCGCGTGCTGCTGGGTCGTGCAAAACCCTTGGGAGAGCGTCTCTGACAGCCGGCACCCAGCACCGCGCGCTCCGAAGCTGGCGGCACCCAAGTAAACAGGCAACCACCTCCTGGCTTCCCCAGCACCGGGACGGTGGGCTGAAAACTCGGCTACCAGCCAGCAAATCCACTGGTGATCAAGTCATGCCAGATTCAGAGGAATCTTTCTTTTAAGATGTTGGCTTCCCTAGAGACAGCGAGAACCACCCCAACATTGCCCATTTTAGGAAGAAGATCAGAATGGACTCATGTTTTGAGATTTGGGGATTTCAGGTAAGATGCATTTTTCAGCTCTGCGTTCAGTCCTGCTGTATATATAGAGGTCTCACAGAAAAAGATCTCAAACTATTTTTTTCTAATGGCATTTCCAGACAAAAAATTTCAGGTACAAACAGCTACAACTGCTGTTCAGACGTCTGACCCCTCAACAGTTAAAAATTCACATATCGCTAGTAAAGTGAATAAATCAAGATTTTACAAAATAAGATCGCCCGATGCTTTTCTGAACCCCATCACATATTTGCCCTCAATAACCAGGTTAGCCTCAGTAACAGCACTACCTTCGTGGTCCTGTCCCTGCTGCGGGCACAGCACCCAGCAGATCTCCTGTACCACCACCCACCATCTCCAACGCCCAGTTCCCCTTTTTGTTGCAGCGTTAACCCTTTCATTGTTCTCTTCACCGAGAGGTCTTCTCTGCTGGTTAACAGTTCTCATTGCCCGTCTCAAAGTCCTTTCAATTATCGGTTTATAATTTTACTGACTCAGCTCTCGACTAATACGGTCCTAAAGCCCCTTTGGCTGCGAGAACCGATAAACAGGAACAGAGGGCTCCACTTTTCCTCCATTTCACCTCATTCCTTTTAAGTGAAACACGTATGAAAAAGACAAGCGATACATTTTCTATTACCAGATACTAGTTCATATCCTCCTTACTCTTTCCTTTTTAATGGCCTCATCAAAAGCGATGCACTCCAATTCTTTTAGGCATACTTTGATGATACCGCAATATGCAGTATATGGAAAAATCAAATGACTTTTTTTTATGCCAGCAGCACTCTGCTATTTCCCCACTAAAAAGCAACATTTAATTTTTGAGTTGCACATTTGCAGCAGTTGCTGTGGGTGGAGAGTCTGCTTATTTATGTGGTTGGGTTTCACTACAATGTACTGTCATGGCAACTGTACCGAGGGCGAATGCATCTGGAGGTAATTTATATATGTCATATTGACTGCAGTAGAATTGGCTTGTCCATCGGGCAAGGGCGAAGTTGGCCTTTTGAGACCCAGAAGCAGCTCCTCCTTAGTAAATAAACAAACAAACCAACCAACCAACCAACCAGGCAGAGCCACAGGAGCAATGCCAAACGTTTCTGGTGTTGGGATGCACCGCGTGCTGCAGACACAAGTGAGGTCCGGTGTCTCGGGCAGTTGCCCCAGCTCCGCCGATGGAGGCTTTCCATCCTGCCAGCGCGGGGGCAGCGACCGCACCCCGTACGGGCCTCGCTTGGGCCGGCGGTGGCCAGACCCGTGTCCCCCGGCACGAGGGGGCATCGCCGCGCGCTGCCCAGGCAAGTGGCAGGTCCTCTCGGCACGGGGAGGACGCAGCTTCCAGCTGCTCCTCTTCACATCCCTGCAAACACGGAGAAACTCCACTGAAATCCGCGGAGAGACTCAAGCGTGTGGCGCGTTAGAAGGGACGGCCCTGGGCCGCCGATGCAGCCCCAAGCACAACGCGCCCGGCCTGGGCTACACGGCTGCGATGGGTCCCCTCCAGCCGAGCCACCGCTCCCAGCAGCGCCCACGAGCAGCGCCTCCAGGTCCCCGGCTGCCGCAGCGCTGCCTGCCCCATGCGGGGAGAACTTTGGCTGGAAGCTCTTCTTGGTGTTGTACCTTGATCACTTTGTGAGTAAACCAGAGGAGCTATGAAACCCGACTTACGGATGGGGAAAAATGATTGCAGGACTGATAAATTTATCTAGCTTCATCGTGCTGCTGGGGGGGGGGGGGGGAAATTCGTAAGCCTTTTGAATACCTGGGTGATCGGAGCCGTTACCACCTCAGCAGTGACGCTCGGCAGCAGCGCTCTGTTCAGAGGGGCCATGCCTCTGCACGAGGGACGGCAGCTTGACCAGGGTGCTGCCTGCTCAGCCCCCGGCCACCACGGCGTGCGGCTGCCGGCCAAGCCTCACCTCAAAAAGCCGCCTGCCGTAAGGAGCACGCTCCTTTCCCCGCCAGAATCTCAAATGGCTAACGGACACACGCATCTTTCTCCTAGATTAGACGGCCTCCTTCGGGAATAGCTCACGTTTCCAGTAGCCCCATGTAAGGAACAACTAGTGAATCAAATCATGCCCATGCCGATAGACAGTATTTCTTCAGATAAATGAGCGCAGTAACACTCTGCAGTATCTAATTATGGCTGATTTCTGTTCATCTCTCTAGCTGCTTCTGACCCTTTTACTGTAGCTCGTGAGCACTCACAATGTTGATCGGAGATCTTCAACAATTTAAGGGTCAGCTCTTCAGCTGGTGTAAATCAATGCCTTTTCTTTGGCGTCGGAGCGGATCAGGAGGAGTTGTGGTGACTGTTACGGTGGGGAAAGCCGTCCAAATTTCCTACAGCGCGTGCCAGCCGGGTGGCCCCTGGTGCCCGCCTGCTAACAGCCCCATGGGGACTGGTGGGGGAGCAGTAGGGCCTTCCCAGACTGAGCTCTTGGAGAAAGCGTAGAGATAAACACATAGAATATTTTTGGATATTACTTAGCCCCATACAATTGAACCCACGTACATGGACTTTAACAAAAAAAATGTTAAAAAAGCACCTAAATCAGGTCCTCAAGACTACCCAGCTTAAAAGATTAGAAGAGAGGGGGTCCTGCCTTGTGCCCACCCCGTTTAGCAATCGAGGCTGAAAGGTCACACAAAAGCAATTCAGGCTCATGGACAACAGATTCCACTGAGCTTCAACGTATTTTTGGCCTAGAAGATTTTGGGCCTTGGTTTTGATTGCTGCTTAAGACAGAAAGATGTTGCACAGCTAAATGAGAAAGGGGATGAGTGGAGACTTAATTGGCAGCATCTATTTAAGAAGCATAACAAAACTTTATATCAGATACTGAAACAAGAAATACAGCAAATGGATGTTTCTTTGCCATGACTGTGGATTTCAAGAGCGTGCCCCAAATGCAAGTTAAGCAAAAGCCATAATATTTTCATTTCTGGAAAACACTGCATCTTTTCTCAACACTTGCCTGGAACTTATGGGAAGGTGCCAGCTTTTATTTGCTACGGGAGGTTAAAGGTTCCCTAGAGCACAGCAGAGCTGTTCCTGCCCAGACAATCCCACCGTGGTGTGCATCAGCACAGCTAAAGCCTGCAGAGCTCAGAAGCAGCCAAGAGATAGCTGGTGAAACTGGAAATGAATTTTTTTTTCAAACATTCACCAGTTTTTGTCCAGGCATCCACACATCAATATTTGGTAGTAGAAGCCTACTAAAAAAGTAGCAGGGTCTCTGGTTTCCTTTAAAGCGACTCGCACAGCCCTGTGTGTCAATACAGCACCCCAGATATCCTCCAGCATGAAGCCTGACTTTATTGTGCTGCAAACAGATTAATAATTATGATCTTCTCTATTGTCAGTTGATGCAATGTCGGTTTTTTCCCCACACCCCCACACGGCAGTTTCTTTCTGCTCTGCATTTGTAGCTTAGCTACTGCTCCGCTGAAAGGAAGGAATTTGATAATACCTTCCTAAAAAGACGCCTATACTGTGGCTGCCTCTTCCAGCCACTGACACAGAATGAAGATGTCGGCTATTGACAAAAGAAAATAAAGAACTCCTTTTCCAAACATCCCAAGAGAAATAACCTCATCACAAAGGTATTTCTCGTGCATTACAACTTAAAAGACAGAAAAAAAAAAGAGAGTAAGGCTGAAGATCTGAAACGAGCTTCTGCTTAATCAATCATCCTCACTGGATTATAGTTTTTAAAGTGCATAATTATAAACAACAGATGGAGAAACGCTCAGCTGAAAAAAGGGGTGGGTGGGGGAAAGTCACCCTGATGATGGGTATTTTCTCTCTGGATGTGAACCAACCTTCCCCCTTTGCATTTCAGGTTTCAGCATCGGCTGTGGGGCAGCTGGGCAGAGCACGACGATGGCAGCGCCCCGGGTGCGTGCGGAGCCCCTCGGCCAGCCGGGCCCCTGAGCGTGGCGGCTGTGCCGCGCCAGGCCGCTCCCTCTGCCGCGGAGCCCGGGGGAGAAGGCTTTTCGTCGGGAGCAGGCACCGGAGTGATGGGCTGAACTTATGGGAGGAACCAGCGCCCGGCCAGGTGGAGATTCGGGGGCCCGTCGGGAGGCGTGAAGGGCCCGGTTTCAGTAAGGGCATGGCCAAAGCTTTCTTCAGGCTACAGAAGTTTCTCCGTCGGACGCAGTTTCTGCTCTTCTTCCTGACAGCAGCTTACCTGATGGCTGGCAGCCTCCTGCTGCTGCAGCGGACCCGCTTGGTTATCCAGCAAGGTGCACGTGGGACCGCCACTAATCAGGCCCTGCCGGTGCCGGACGGGATGGCCGGGGTTGGGATCGTAGAGCCCAGGACGCTGCAAAACCCCCGCCCTGGCCCCAGGCTGCTGGTGGGCATGGAGACGCTGCAGGAGCCGGCCCTGGACCAGCGGCACAGCCCGCGGTGGCTCGTGTCCCGCAACTCGGAGCTCAGGCAGTTGAGAAGGAGGTGGTTTCACAGGTTCATCAGCGACCAGGAGCCCATGCAGACAGCAGGATTTAAAGCGATGAAGCACACGGCGGAACACAAAGGTAAGGGACGTACCCCCGCCCCCCGTGCTGGCACGCACGTAAACAGCACCTCCTGCTAGGACCGTCCCGGGCAGAGACGGGCGAGCCCCACAAAGTCTGCCTGCAGAAACGCCTTCCTCCTGGCTCACCACCACTTTCAAACCAGTTCTTAAGCGTGTGCACGGGCCAGAGTACGATCCTGGCATCCCTGGTCATGCTGAGCTCTATCTTCCTCCAAAAATTTATTTTTATTGATTGAGCGGAAGCCCAGACAGTGAAGTATGCTTCCCTAATTTAAATTATTTTCTCTTCAAGCAGGCAGAGATGAACACTGTTTAATTGATTTTCTTTCTCAGAACAGGGAACACTTTAAAAGCAGGTTTTATTAAATTAACTATCCAAACCCACACAATACCTTAGGTCTAGAAGTGCCTCCTTGCTGCGACAGCTTTCTAGCACACACTAAATTCTGCTATTGCAGCACTCTGGCTGTTCGCTGCGACCCTCTCTGCAAACACGCTGTCCTTAAGGGGACAAGACGTGGGCCACACAGCCCTCCTTCCCGCACCGCGTGCCAGGCCAGCACCACCACGAGACGAGAACTCCTGGATCGCAGACAAGCTCCTGGTGCCTGGCGAGGCTGCTGGAAATCCGCACCAGGCCAGGGGGACGCGAGGGGAGCTCACCCCTCTGCCCGGGCACGGCCCATCGGCGGTCAGGGCACAGGTACAAAACTGTTTTCCAATCCAAATGGAAAAGCCATTCAGGTTTGACAGAAATCCGAGTTCGCTTCACTGTGAGCCCGATTCTGCTGCCCTGACTGCTGCCGGTAAATACGCGCCCGGGCTGCTTTGGTTTGTTCGGTAGGAAAACTTTTAAGAAAGAATATATTATCCAGACCAAGCAACGAAGCAAAACAGGAGTCGCAGATGCTCACGTTTCCTGCGTGGCTCTATACCCCCATGTCCCGCCACAGAAAGCCGCCTCCTCCCAGGTGAGTTTGGGACGCCCCCAGCCCCGGGGAGGCGCGCGCAGGCGGGTGCCCGTGGCGCTGGGCTGTCCCACGCTGAGCTGCTCGCCGCGCGGCGGGGAGCCGGAGCCCCAGCCCTGCAGTCGCCTCCGGGGGCTGAGCGGCCCCAGGGAGCGGAGAAGCCCCCTTGAGGGACCCAACACAGAAAGCGTCAGGGTCCGAGCTAGGTGGCTGACCACGCTCTCAAGGCTGCAGCACCAGATTATGCCTTTGCAATCTTTGATCCATTGCCTTTCCGAAGAACCAGTTGTTCTTGGAGATATTTCACTGATTATTTAAAAAAAACCAGGAACGGGATCTGGGTGACGAGACACCACGTTACCAAACTGCTCTTTAGTTTGTTGCATAAATTTACCCAAACAAAGGGGCACCTTCTGCAAAAATCCCACAAATGGGTGCCACCTCGTGACTCCTACCGAGTGAACTGTTAGAAACGGGAGCAAGGCGGCGACAGCGCCGGTGCGCGGGGGATGAGTCACGCAGCATGAGTCAGGCAAGCTGCAACCGCTGGAGCTGCCTGAAGCACCACGCCGGGGCTGCCGAGAGCGCTCCACGGGCACTTCCCAACACCCCACTGCCAGAGGTTTGGACGGCAAAGAGGGGCTGCGAAGCGCAGGCGCCTCCCGGGAACCCCGCTGCATTTCGTGCCTCGCCCCGAGCGCGCAGCCTGGGAGCTCGGAGCCCAGCGACAGCGCCTGGCCTGGCACCAAGCGCCAGGCTGCACCTACCCCGTCCTGCCCCCCAGGGACCCAGCCCGGCGCAGGGGCACGGAAAGCTTTGGGGAGGGGCCCTGTCCCCATCCCCGTCCCCGCTGGGGAGGGCTGGATGCTGACACCACCGCCTCTCTGCGGGAGGAAGAGGCACCTTCACCTTCAGCAGACGCCTTTTGCTGCCGTTGGTGACCGCCCGCTTCAATAAGCTCTTCAGGAACCCTCAGGCTGTGTTCCTGTACCTCACAAGCCCAGTATTTCATACTCACAGAGCATGACTCTCGCTCTGGCAAGCAGCGGGACCCTGGGCTCGGTAGAGGCGGACGGCTGGGCCAGGAGGGCTGGCGGGGGGCGCTGCCCGGGCGGGCTCGCTGTGCCACGCCGGGAGATGCGAGGGGGCCAGGGAGGGAAGCGGAACAGCAAACCCGGGCACACCGCGTTCCCTCGCTCCGGGCGCCCTGCGATTTGCACTTCCACGCTGCACGCGCCTGGCGGCACAGACCGTTTTGGGGGGTTCCACGAGGCAAACCTGGCTTGCTGGACCCAGCAAGTGCCCGCGAGCCCCTCGGCTTCGCCTCTTCCACAGCGCGCCGGGCTCTCCCTCGGCAGGCTGTGGCTGCCTGGGTGCCACCGTCCCCCCCTTGCGCTTGGTGACCCCCCCAGGGAACGAAAGAACAGATAAAAAGTAGAGAAACGCGTTGAGTCTTTATGAGCTGCTCTAATACCAGGCGGAGCATGAACCCGTTCTTTAAAAACTTCAACTAAAACCAAAAGGATTCATTCTGAAAATGACCCATAATGTTCATTAAGGCCAGCGTCCGCACGGGCCACAAAGCCGCTCAGGTTCCAACTGCTCCGAGAGGAGCCAGGGGCTGCTTGCGCTGCATCCCGCTGAGTTACGTTGGTCCAAACACACATCACTTGAGTAGCTGACTGAACATGAGGTGACATTATTAATTGTTAACGAGCATCGGAAAGCCTTTGGAAATTATTATCAATTAAAAATTTAACTACCTATGTAGAGCACGTTATCTTCCCCCCCCACTCACTTCTAGCGAACTTGGAGGCTTGCTACCTCACCGTGCACCCCTTCCACGACACAGCGCACTCCTCCGTGGTTCTAGTGCTGGCTCGTAGGGGACATGGCTGAGGTGTCACTGCCGGGCTGGTGACAGTGCGGTGGGGACACAGGGAGGACGCTGCCCGTGCCGGCTGGCCTGCCCATGCCCCCCCACCCGGGCTCCTCGGCCCCGCACGCCGAGTTTGCTGCTGCTGCTGGTTTGAATCCAAGTACCCAAACCAAAAGTCCCCAGCAAGATGCAGAACACCCTCGGTGCAGGTGTGTGACCCCCCGCTCGTTAACGCGTGCTGGGGGCGTATATTCACAGCTTGTGACTCTTCTGATTGCATGTTTGCAAATTACCGACGCGCAGGTCTTTGGATCTGCTGTGGTGTTCGTCACATTTAAATGTTTGATTTATTATTCTGAGCTCCAAAAATTCCGTTAGAGTGGCCTGAACTTTCTTTTTCTCGTGGGTTATATTGTTATTAATATAATGCTTTTTAGTTTCATTTTTCACCATATATTCTCTTCCAATCCACACCTCATGTTATTTAATTTCCCTGTGTTATCATCTCAATGCTGCTACTTCTAAAATCAAATTTCCTTTTTTCCTTCATATTTTAACAACAAAAGGTACTTGCATACACACACTTGTTGTGTAATAGTGGGACTCTACATCAGCCTGCCAATCATATTAAAACATGGGCTGGGTTTTTACAGTATTTTGTTCGCGACAACAAAAAAGAGGCTTAACATAGGCTGCAGCCTAAGAGAAATATTTATCTTTCATATGCTAAGTGCAGCAAGACGCATTTTAAAAGATTCATTTGCGCTGGAGAAAGAGAGATCGCTCAACGCGATAGCCAGGCAGCGCTGCCTAGTTAAGACTGAAGTTATCTTTCCATTACACTTTAATATGCTCTGTGTACCCAAAGAAAATTGATTTTCTTAATATTTCTCTTGCACCACCTTATTCTCAACTAGAGATTTTCACGAAAACCTGGGAGAAATCCAACAAGATTTCTCGAAGTTTATACTGCTTTGAGGACTGCCTTCTCCTTTGCTTCCCAAACTCGCCACGGGAGTCACCGACGGGAGCCGAGCAGGCGGCAGCTCCGCGGGAGCGGCAGCGCCGGGGCGTGCGCAGGCTGCGGGTCTGCAGAGGCAGGGCTGCTTACGGGAACCCGGGAAGGGAAAGGTCTCATTTCCCGGCTGCTCATTTCCCTTGGACATGGAGCTCAGCCCTTCGCCAGCACCTCCAGGGCCCGGTGCCAGCAGCCAGGGCTGCAGAGCAGGCAGCACCCCAGGCGGGCTGGGACTCGAGCACATCCAGCCCCGCCTGCAGCTCGTGCCGCTGGGCGTCTTTTCCCCTCTCCCCGTCTCCATCCCACGCGTGCTCCCTAACTCTGCTCTTGTATGCACCCAGGCACCTACATGGGATGCTTCAGCGATGATTCAAGGGAGAGGACGCTGAAGGGAGCTGTGTTCTATGACTTAAGAAAAATGACGGTATCGCACTGCCAGGAAGCTTGTGCCGAGAGGTGAGTGGTGTTTGTTCACTGCAAGTTCTCTCTTCTCTGACAGTAAGTGGAACTGAGTTTGAAACGGGAGAAGCATGCCTATCTTAAACATACAGCACCTCTGAAACCTGTGATTACCTCAGACCTTCGGGCACGGCGTAGCTCTGCTGCCTTGCTCAAAGCAGACCATTTCACTGCTGCCGACCCTCTTCACTACAGCACGGCTACTTACAATGTATTTTCAGTTGTCCTGGCCAAAAATTAGTGTTTTGTTAGATAATCTTTGTCAGATAATTCTTAGATATTGCCCCCTAGCCCAAATCTTTGATGTAAAATGTTAAAAATAACCATAAACAAACTAGTGCCCCCAGAACCAGGAGAGCACAAGACGAGTGGCTGCGCGGCAGCAAGCAGGGCTGTTCCCGGCGCGTTCGCTTCCTTTGGTCCGCGGGGCGATGCCGAATGCACGGAGCCCTTTGGGGGGTGCCCGAACTGCAGCCTCACCCCATGGCGCTGGCGTTCAGACCCCCCGTTCCAGCCCAGCCCCCTGCAGCCACACAGAGACGCTCCAGATGGAGCTGTCCCTGGGGCGAAGGAAACTCTCAGACGGACAGACAGACGTCAGGTCTTGTTGGACGCTTTTTGGAGGACGCGGAGCCAGGCCCTGGCTCGGTGTGGGCAGCAGGGGGGTCAGTGGCGGGGTCTGGCCAGAGCGACCCTCACGCACCCTGCGTGGGCACAACGCGCGCTCGCCTTCGGGGCGAGAGGCCCACGGGAGCGCAGCGCCCTGCGAAGGGACCCACGGGGCCGTGCACCGCGACCGCAGGCTGCCACCCCCGCGCGAGGGACGGCTCCCGCCCCGCCAGCCCACCCAGACCCGGCGGGGGCTCCAGACCCGGCGGGGGCTCC
>JADKXX010008732.1:0-26647 GCA_017310255.1 Butorides virescens
GGGCGAAGGCGAGCTGCGCTCCCGCGCCATCACGCCCACACAGCCGGGGACGGGGCCGTTGCTCAGATGCCCGCAGCGGGAGGCAAAGCCCCCCTCGCCCTCCCGAGGGCTGCCCCGACTCTCACCACCCCCGCTCCCTGCCGTCGCCCGTGGCACGGGGCGGCTGCCCGCCTCGAAGGGGCCGCGCTGGTGGCCTGGGCCGGCCGTGCCTCTGCAGCAGGGTGGCAGAAGCGTACGCCGGCCGCGGGGTGCACGCTCGGGAAGGGAGGGGGTGCCGGTACCAACAGCGCCCGGTGTTGCTCCCCGCAGGGCTTACAGCTACGCGGGGCTGGCGTACGGCGCAGAGTGCTACTGCGGGAACAGGCTCCCGGCGACCGCCTCGAAGCCCGAGGAGTGCAACAGCGAGTGCAAGGGGGAGAAGGGCTCGGCCTGCGGAGGGGTGAACCGGCTCTCCGTCTACAGGGTGGAGGAGCTGCGGGCAGGAGCCAGGCGACGTAAGTGGGCGCGCGGCCGGAGCGGAGGCTGCTCCTCCCCGCTCCAGGGGGGGGACGCCGCGGCCGGGCTGAGCGCGTGGGCTGTCCCCGCTGCTCGTCTCGCTCCATTTGTCACCAGAGTTTGAAACAGCAGAAGGACAACGGTGGCCGTGAGGCACGGTGTCCATTTGCTGCCGGTCCCGTCCCTGGCTCCCTCCCCGAAATAGCAGCGCTGCTCACCGCCTCGGAGCAGCGGCTGCCTCAGGGCTGCCACACGGAAAGTTAGTGTCACCAGGATAGGGACAAAATAGAGTGCAAAGCAATTGCAACAGCAGCAGAATTTCAGCTGAAAAACTCCCCCCCCCTTTCGCATCCATTGCGACAAACCCACACGTGTTTAACAAACAGCCCTGGAAGTGGGTGCCTTGCAACGGAAGGGCAGAAAAGCACTCGTGTCGATGCCACCCTAACTCAGAAATTATCCTAAACAAAACAGTCGCTCCGTGACCGCGGCAGGAGCCCAGGTAGAGGCCAGAGAGGGGCACAGCAATCTCTCTCCTAAGCGAGAGAAATGAGACCAGAGAGTTTTGCTCTGCCAAGGAATTGTGTTCTAGCGGCGGTCGGGATTTTTGTTGCATCTTTAGATGACAACGCTTACTCTACTTGCCATTCAATCAGCTACCACGGGAGATACAGCAGATAAACCCTTGGGCCAACACAAAGCACACACAATACCTAAGCAGCCGAGCAGTCTTTACTTTTGGCAAGCTCACAAGACCTTAACGGTGTTATTTGCTGAGAAGAAGCACCAAGACCTTAGGTTGTGCCAGTATTGATGGTACTTCATTTCTTCTTAAAGACAAGTCAAGGTTTGTTCAATAATCCACCCAGCTACATATAAATTATAAATCAAAGGTACACAGACCTAAATTGCTAGTGTCAGGCTGACAGACACGTTGGCAGGTTTCCCGGGACAGGCATCACTGTTTAAATCTTCAGCATAAAATATATATACATATTTCACAGAAAAAGGCGGCTTTTATTTTTTTCTTAAGTATTAATGAATTAGTCATCAAATTAGTCTAGCCTGGAGCTAGATTTGTTTTTTGTTTGCCCTTAGTAATACCTGATATTTGACTGTTTGAAGAATCTCACGGAGACAAGCTAGCTGAGGGGCCAACAGAAGCGTTAATCACGATGAACAAGTATATTGGAAAGTAACTCTGAAATTGTGACGGCATCCGTGATTTACACCACGCAATACAGCGAGGCTGCTCACGCAGAGCAGATCCAGGGCCATCTCCGTTTAGACCTTCCTGAACGTGGGGTTTGCTGGCTCCCCTCTCCGTTCCTCGCCCCCCCTTCCCACCCCGGCTCCCTGGGCACCGCGGGCTAAGCGGCTCCTGCGCCGCAGGACTCGTGCCCCCCGTCACGCGAGCCGCAGTGAAGCTCAAAGCCTGCAGCTCTTGCAGCCCGGGGATCGCTGTGGCACAGAGCGCCGTTTGCCTCCATGCCGGATTCAGCCATCCTTCCCCCGAAAGCAGCAGATGACGTGAACACAGCACGTCTGCAGTCAGATCCCCGGGCTCTCTGCAAACCCTGCTCCCTCCCAAGCGCCGGCGTGAGCAGCTCAAGCTTTCTTCCTGACCCGCTGAGACAACCCTAAACACGTTCATAAACCTTTTGTTTCAGGAATTAAATATTAGTGCAAGATTTAGTAGGAAGTCTTTCAAGAGCATCCTGAGAAGCAAAAAAACCAACTTCTGTTCCTTTATTCTTTGGTGCCGTGCTTGCAGTGACCTGGTCCCAGGGAGACTCCTGTTTCCCCCTAACTCGCATCGTTATTTTATTTCCACGTCTCCTGAGTGATCCAAGAGATACAGCATTGCTTCTGGTACCTGGATTGAACAGTTACTAGAACAAGATCTAAGCAGCTTCTCCTTAGCTTGCTCTTGGCTCACGCTGCAGAATCTGGGCCCTTCTGCCAGGAAATTCATGCAGAACCAAATTTTTCCTTCAGAACTGCACCGCACCTCTCCTAGCACCCAACACATCTCCCACATGGGTCTGGTGAGCATTGCTGGAGGTAGCCAGTGGGTGTGGACCAGAACTCGGAAGACCCAAATTCATTCCCAAATCCACCTTTCTCCCTGTCGAGTCACAGTAGGCAAATTCTGTCCATATTAGTACACAGCAACGAAGTAAACGCATTTTCCACCGTTGTGAAGCCCACAGAATCCTAAGAATTACAGAACTGTCGCACAACACGCAGAGCTTTTTCTTTCCCTAACCAGCCACACAATGTCATTTTCTTCATTACCGTTCATCTGCACAAATGCACAGCCTCCCCGGGGTGGTGACCTTCCACGGCAGCTCTGGGGTTTGTTCGGTTCTGTCAGGGGACATTTCTCTCCTAGGCAAGAGGGAGAATTGCGTTGCTGCTTGTAACAAGTATTTGGGCAGAATCCTGACTTCAGCCACAGCGATGCAGAAAACGGAGCGATTCTGCCAAACCCCGTGGCATTTATACAGGAGCAGGTGAGATCAGAGAGGCTGATGCTAGAGACTGGAAGAAAGCTGTGCTCCCTGGACAGCTTATGGAAGCCTAGCTTAGGTTTCAAAGGCTTATGGAAGCCTAGCTTAGGCTTCAAAGGCTGCAGCCAACTCCCTTGCCCTGGCAAGACAGAGTGGGAAGAGGAGAGGCAGAGCTGAGCAGATGTGCAGGAAGGGGGATCCCTGGGGGGGCTTTCAGGAGTCATTGAAATTCCTTTCCTTTTCTGGTGCAGATGATGGGAAGCTTTGTAGATTTTTATCGGGGCTTTTAAGTCTTTCAGGGGAAAGCCCGTCTTCCAAAGGAGACTGGGACTTGCAAACCATAGCAATGCCCTCCGCTGGCGGACTTTCATTCCAACTCCTTGCTGCAGCTCTACTTCAGTGGGGAGCAGAAAGCTGAAGGCACGCGCTCCTTTCCCTACCGCAGGATTTGCAACACGTTTTTGAGCGTATATCATGGTTTCTCTTATTTCTACAGCATTTGGAATATACAATTTATTTTATTACTTTTAGCTTCTGAACCTGATATTGTTCTTTGTGAAAGAGGCAGGATACTACGGATACTGTTTTCTCAAGAGAAACCTATTTCATATCCCTGCAGGGAGGAATGTTATCTATCGAGGATGTTTTAGAGCTCCAGAAAATTTAACAGACACCTTTCCAGCCTCTTTGATACAGCCCAATTTGACGGTGGAGATGTGCTCTGAATTTTGCTCCAAGAAAGTAAGAACAGTTCTCATTTCACATCCTTTCTTCTTTTTTTGTTATTTTAAATTTTAATCTACTAAGGGAATAGCAGAGATTAGTGCCTTAGAGCTTTGGATTTGTAAATGAGTTTCTAAAGGGCAAAACTCATCAGAGTAAATACCCAGTGATGCATATCTGGTCCGGCCACTCTCTCCAGTGGGGAAGGCGGGAGGGAAAGCCATCAGAGCGATGCCACCAAACATGATGCACAGAAAAGCCGCTCTAAGTGACGAGTATCGACCACGAGGAAATCGATACTGTTTCCGTGTCACACTCAAACCAAGCCCAGAGCCAGACCTGACCCCGGGGGAGGTCTCGGTGGGTGCAGCTCCTGGGGAGGCACGCTGCTGGAGGGTGGATGTGGGCTGGCAGCGCCCGAAACGTGGCTCCCGTGCCCTGCGGGGAGCTGGTCCCCACTCAGCCCTTGGGGAGCCACGCGTGGGCAGGGCGGGGGGGAGCGATCCCCAGCGCCCTCCGCGTCGTGCAGCCCTTGTGCTCCCCCCGAGGTGGCCCTTTGGGTCTCAGGCGCCCTGACAGCGCAGCAGCGGGCATCGCCGTAGCGAACAGGAGGATTTAATGCGGCGTTATCTACACACAGTTTTTACAACAGTGTGTAACTGCGTTGGCTAGGAACATGATACAATCTTAAATATAAAAAAAAAAGCTGCCAGAGAAAAATTTTAGCAGATAAGCAGACTGAAAGCAGGCGGACATTCCTGGTACTTTTACACAAATGTGTCTCTTTCCACACCAGAAGAATAGATACCACTTTCACTATAGCCTATATAATTTAAATCTAATTTACTTTACTTTAAAATGGAATCATTGTAGAACTTCATACCATTATATAAGACTGCAAGAACAAATAAAGTCAGCTGTGTGCTTACTGGCTTTTGGACGGGAGGCGAGAAGGGGCGCGCCAACATCTGCTGCCCTTGGGCACACTCTTGGCCCGAAGCATCACCTCCGCTCACCCTCCACACTTAGCACAGAGTAAGACCATGGATTTAAGAACTGAAGGAGTTTGACTTTGACGGACGGGGGCATCCTCACGGGAGGGAACGTTTGGCCCAGGCACCCTCTGCTTTAGCGGCTGTTGCTGCGCTTGGTTCCCTTCCCCTCCTCCCCACACCGCTGGGGCTTTATTTTTTTGTACAGAAGAGGGTTCACCGTGTGGTCAGATTTAGCTTGCAGCCACATTCAGCCTCATGCACTAAACTGAACGTTCAATTACTTTGTCTTCTAGCATCACAAAATTGATTAAAACTATTAAGGCATGAACAACAAATCTTCTTAATTACTAGGCAGAGTGGGAAAGCTTTTCCCAGTCAACATATCCTCTATACCAGCTCATCGGTGTTTTAAGAATGCGTCACGGAATTAACTTTGCAGCGACCGGCAGTGAATCACCCCTATACCCTGTAGAGCGTACCTTACAAATATGCACACAAACGCACTCGTACATCCTCTGTGCATACAAATGTTCAGTAAAGCAGGACTTCATAAGCAATTCTTTCCAAGCTCTGCCATTAATCTATTGTTTAATGGTGGGGAAAAAAATCTTGATCTTTCTGTGTCAGTTTACCCACATGTAACATCATTGTATTAATATTTACCGATGAAGTGCAATTAATTATCACTTCTTTATCTGGGAGAATGGTAGGAACTACCTGGAGAAGTTGTTTTCAGGTGTGCTCAAACACGAGGTCGATGTTGTTAAACGCAGTCATGCCATTCTAGTTCTGGCAGATGACTTTTCTAAAGAAGTGGATATTCAGAAGTGTGGTTCCTTCACGGATTTCTGGCTGTGCAGCCCAAAAGCGGAAGCACCTGAAATTACTGGTGACTGAGAAGGGCAGGAAAAAGGCCACAACCAAAATGTACCGCGTTAGCGTGACAGTCAAACAGCACCAGGACAGAGAGCAGCAGGATGGAGGGACCGCCCATCTCTGCCCAACACCCGGTGGCTTTCCGGAGTTGAGAGGCAATGTAGATTTGCTTGATGAAGCTCGTGTGAGAAAGCCACCCGCAAAGCAGATATTCTAAAGGATTATCTGAGCAGACTCTGCACAGAGAGGACTGCAGAAGTGGTAACTTTAAGAGGAAAAGGTACTGAAGGGAAGTGAAGAAAAGGTTGGGTACCTCTCATTTATCCCTTCTGTAAAATGGCATGGGTAACAACTTGCTTATCCTTCCCCCCCCTCAGCTCTGCGAGGCACCTTTTCTTTTCTTTATTCAGCAATACACGGAACCCAGCAACCTCCGCACTCCCAAACCAGACCTGCTGTTTCAGACTCCAGATGTAGCTACGTGCCATTATTTACCCATAGAGAAAAGATGCCTGGGATTTTGATCCAAATCCCATTGTAGAGCCTTTCCGTACCTTCATTTAGATATTTTTTATAAGTAAGCCAGAACCTGAACTGGCAGAGGTAACCCCAGCCTTGCCGACCTTCTTGCAGCAGTGAGTGGGGAATATTTCAAATCAGGGTCACGCTGGGCATAACAACACACCGAGGAGTTGTCCCCTGGCCTCAGCAGATCAGAGTGCAGGATGAGGGCTGTGCGGTATTGATCCTTTGCTCTGGGAATATCCCGGTCAATGAAAACTTGAAGAATGACTTCTAGCTTTGCTGTAAAATGAACGTGCCCATTTTCCAACAAACCAAGCTGATCAGTTTTACTTGGGAGACAAATTTCCGTCCATGATTAGCCCCCATCTCTTACTCTTTTTGGTAGATTGAGAGAAAAATTTTAACTGTGTCAGACAGGAGAGGAAGTTGGCACAGGAAGTTGGAAGAGAAAGGAATTTAGCAGAGTAATCAGAGTAGAACCAGATAAGTGTACTTTTAATCTATTCATAATTCTTAATTTCGATACAATCTAATTAAAAACAATCAGTGATTGAATCATCACATCACCTGTGCTGCTACTGGAGAACAACTGCTTTCCTTACAGCACCTGCTAAGCCTTCACCTTACAAATTCTTACCTAAACAGTCCCGCTGACATCAGCTCTCGCCGAATTACAGCTGGCAGGACGACGCATGCCCTAACGCTCAGTCCAGAAAAACGCTTATTCGTAGACCTGCAGATTGCTCTGGCCACGCGCTTGTGTTTAACCGAAAGAAAGCCCCGCAGCTTTGCCTGCGCAGAGCTCGAGGACTGGTCCTGCACCTCGGCGTTACGTGGCCGCACCCCGGCGCTCACACAAAGACACAGGGGAGCAAAGCGGATGGCGTGTCGTTTTGATTCCATACCGATGGGAAGCCAAGGTTGAACACCTAACTTTGGAATGGCTTTGTGCATGGCGTCAGGTAGATGCACAGCCCCAATAACCAGCGGCTGATTGCCGCGCTTTGCACCGGCGCCGTGGCTCCCGGTGCGGTTCCCAGAAACGCTGTCGTGCTCCTTTTGGCACGTGTGCTGCCGGCACCGAAACTGTGGCTTGCTCAGCCCCCTCCCTGTTGCTCCCCCTCCTCCAAGCACTCGCTGCCCCAGCAGAAGGCTGCCCACGCCGCCCCTGCCCCCCGAAGGGCCGGGCACCCCGCGCCTCCGTCACCCCGAGCCACGCGGCTGCGAACGGCACCGCTTTGACCAGCGTCTCTGCCGACGCAGAGGTACGGGGAAGCGTTTGCTTAGGTCTCTTCACAAAACCTCCAGCCTTCCAGAAAAGTCAGTCGCTTGGCACGAGGGACCAGGCACGGTTTTTTCCAGGCTGCAGCTGATGTCCGGGACACTTATTAATTTCTCAAACTGAGAAACATTGCTTCATTGTAAGAGAAAAATTTCTGTTTGCAGGCAGAAACAGAACTGTTTTGCCCTTGAATCAAATCTGTAAATAGTTTTTGACAACGCCATATCTCATTCGCTAAGCAAATGTTGGCTGTTTGGGCACGGATGGCATACCTGTTGTATTGACTCCTTATCGGAGGATGAACACGTGGGGAAGAGCGAGAGATAAGCTGCTCAGCAGTCCTGTCACGCGCTCCCAGACTCCAAAAGACTTTTAAAAGGCAAAAACTGTTGATATGGAACAGGTGGAATTGAACGCTCCGCGCTCGAATGGCCCCAGAGCTTCCTTCAGCCACTCTGTGGCTGCAACGAGCCCATCCCTGGATGCCAACGCACCCCCGCGCTGCCGAGCGACCCGGGGGGACTTTGGAAGCCCAAGGAGTGACAACCCCAGTCCTCCTGGTAAAGAGGAGAAAGACTGAATTTTAGTTTCAGCAAAGTAGTAAGTGTGCTTTTCCTGGCGAGCACATAAGCAAGTGCTAATGTCTTCAGCAAATAATTAGCGCACGTTTGCCCCTAACTTCTCTTAATTCTCATCAATATTAGCCCAGCCTCACTGCTCTGCCACCACACAGCAACGCTGCTTTGCAGCCTGGTGCCTGTTTTGGGTAAGACTAAAACCTGAATTACTTGTCATCAAGTCCACTGAAAGGAAATTTCTTCCAGCCAGAAGTTTCCCTTGGGAATTATTTCCTTGCAATGAACACTACCTATGATTTTCTCGTCGTTGCACATGTCACACCCTGCTGAGACGCCTGCCGTTCACAGCGGTCAGTTTGGGTTTCACATGAGGTCTCCCCATCTAGAAGCAAGCTGAGATAAGCCAAGAAGGGTCCGTGCCTGGAGAGAGCCCGGGCGCCAGCTCCCAGCGCTGGGTGCGGCGGCGCTCGGGCACCGCGGGTCCCCTCTGCCTGCTCTGGGGCAGCCCCGCGCCCGCCGTCAGCACAGCCCCTCCGAGCAGATGTACCACAGGTCGCTTGGTATCGTATTTCTAAATAATTTTTCCAAAAATGCACGCACTAGCTCTCAAGCGCCGCGTCAGTCCCTCTGGGCATGTTCATTTTTTGCACACTTCTTTCATGGCTTGACTTTTTTCTTTCTATTTTTAACCACGATTGCAGCAGTTAGTGGGTCTAAATTTCCTTCTTCGCTTAAATTCGTTAAGTCCAAGGGCACATTTCCTCCACACAAACTCTGATAAAACCAGCTGAATAAGGCCAACCTTCTAACAGCCGACTCCTCGGTTTGGGGGGATCTAAGTGGGAGTTTTACAAGACGATCCAATCCAAAATGCTCATTTTGGGGGGAAACAACTTTTCCCATGCTAATGCTTTGCAGGTGGAATTACATACTAGGTGCTGCAGGAATATTACAAAATTAAGTTTATGAATAATAAAACCCCAGAATATTGTGAATTCTCAAGCTTTACAAGGCTTGTGTATGAAAACTAATTTTTAAGGAATTGCCGTATGAAAGACAGCAGTAGCGTAAGCAGCGTGAGCTTTGCAATGAGAAATCAAACACTGCTTTCATCTTGACAGTGGCCTTGTGAAGATTTATTTTTCTTTGTACAGCAGCAGCATTCCCCGCAGGCGGTTGATGCCGTGGCATTTACGCACTGATCTATTTTCTCTCGTCCATAGGAGTTTCCCTTGGCAGTCATCCGAGGGCGGGAGTGCTACTGCGGCTACCCCACGGGGCGCTTCTCGCTGCACGACGGGGCGGACGGGCTGCTCTGCAGCGGGGCGCACAACGCCAGCCGCGCCGCCGAGGGACAGCACTGCCTGGTCTACCAGACACCGGTGCAAGGTACGAGCCCCCGCCCGGGGCCAGGGCCAGCGCTGCCGGGAAGAGCCCCCGCGCCCCTTCTGCAGCGGGCAAAAGCCATCTGGTTTAGAGCAGGCTTAGCCGCGACGGTTGGCATCACGGTACAGGCAGGAATTTAGGAAACAGCCCAGAATTTAGGAAACAGTCCTTACCTAAAGCACCCCCCCCCGCCCCAGTTGCGCTCGTAAATATGCATCTTTCCATTCTCTCATTACGCAGCACAGCCTGCCCCTGCACAGGAAAACCAGAATTGTTTTGCAGCTGGAGAGAACAAGGCAGAGCCTGAGCCACGCAGCACCCCAGTACCCAGAGACAAGGACCCCATGCTCTGGTTCCAGCCCTGCTCGTTAAACGCCCCTGGCCCCCACTGAGGCAGCTCTGCAGACTCTAATTCTGCTCTACCCATCTTCCTCCAAAATATTCACCAGCATACGCATTTCAAAGCCAGAAAATAAAGCAGAGTAAGGCTCCAATCCAGTAAACCATTTAAGTGGCGCCAGCAACTTTACCCATGCAATGATTTGCACTGAGTTCTGCGAGACTTCTCATAAGCTTAAAATTAAACAAATTAAGTGCTCTTCTGGATTGGTGCTGGGCTTTTTTTAATGCAACACCCTATTTTTCCCCCCTCCATCTCCCAGTTCAGAGGTAGAGTGCAGACACCAGCACACAAAAAGATCACAGGAGAACGCTTGCTCTGATGAAATTGCCAGCACTTCCCGCGCCTGTGCGCATCAGCAGCGGCAGCAGCCGGCCTCCTCCGGACCGCGCTGGCACCTGCCAGGCACCGCTGCATCCAGAGGCTGCTTTCAAGAATGGAGAGAGTCATTTCTAATTTATTTGCTGGCTTCTTGTTGAATCGCCAGAGAGGGTCAAGACTGGTGCTCATCCTACCCTTGCTTTTACTGGCACACTAAGTAACACGGGTAGGATTTAACCAAAGCCTGTCTGGGAGCAAGGCGCCCACGGGAGATTAACGCGGCGCTGGCTCATCCCTGCCCTTGGGAGAGCCATGGCGGCCTGGGGGCTCAACTGAGCGCCAGCTCCTTTCAGTAGCAGGGGCTTCTCCTACCTTATAAAACTCGCAATTTACGGATGTAACGGCACATTTAGGCTTTCATCGAAGAGCCATCCTGCCAGGCAACGAGCCATTAACAAACAGGCATCAAGGGGCTTTTATCACAACTTTCTGGCAAGTACAATGGTTTGCCGCAGCTCTATCAGAAAAGCGTTGTCTAACACAAAACCAGCAAAAACCTCTTCTGAGGGTAATCTCTTTGGCCTCTTATGGCTGAATTAATTTTGGGAAGTAGCTGACTCACAACTGGACTCAAATTGATATCCTATATTCGTAAGAGAGAGAAGAAAGAAGCAATAAACCCTGTAATCAAGAGCTGTCAGTGGAATTACTGAAAAGCCACAGTGCTAACAATGAAATATCTTCTGTACCCACAGACACCCGCTGCACGGACCGGAAATTCTTAACCACCAAATCCAAAGTGTTCGTTGCTTTGTCGAGCTTTCCTGGGGCTGGGAACACGTGGGCCCGCCATTTGATAGAGCACGCCACGGGATACTACACGGGAAGCTACTACTTCGATGGAGCCCTCTACAACAAAGGTACCGTACCCAGAGGGACGGGGCGCGCAAAGCCCTGCCGAGGCACGAAGCCGTACTTGCTCTGGAGCCTTCTGCTTTGCGCCTCCAAGGCTGGCACTGTCGGCACGTTTGGTAAAATTTAAACACAGGCCTGGCACGAGGGGTCTCGCGTGGTGCAGACAGCGGCAGGGGCTGCTCCCGCAGCGCGCCGAGCCTGACGGGCAGCGACCCCCACGCAGCCAGGCTCTCCGTCTGCAGAACTTGCACCACACCTGCATTGGTGATGCTGCGCACGAGGGCAGCTCCCATCTAAACGACGGGGCCAAAAGACCAGTTGACTAAAAAAAAATAATTGACTAAACCCTGAGGGTAAGACCCTTCAGTAGCACATGAAACGCAAGGGTTGAATTTTTAAACATTACTAATTATTCTGGGAGGACGGTACCCCGAGGGGGCGCGACATTTAGCAAGCACCAGGCATTGGCCCTGCGAAAACCAGCCCCTTGGCCGCGAGGGGCCGGCGAGGTCCTCCCAGCGCAGGAAAGCCCGGCTCCCAGCGCACGCCCCGCTCGGCGGCTGGAGCTCCAGCCACGGGACAGGGCCCCCCTTACGGCAGGCGTGGAGGAGCACACAAGATGGTTCCCAGCCAAATAAAGTCAATAAGCCTTACTTAGGTCAGTGCCAGGCCTGGCATAAAATTCAGCCCTGGTCCGAAGTCCTGGGTGATGGGTTTGATTCACTGGTACTTCAACAGTTTTACACCACTGTAGGGAACAATTTAGAGCATGAAAAGGCACAGACATATAATCAAGTGAAAAAGCCAATGATCCTGTCTCATAAAACAGGTTTTAAAGGAGAAAAAGACCACTGGCGAAGTAGAAGGACCATCTGTGTGAAAACACACGAAAGCGGCAAGACAGAGATTGAAATGTTTGACTCTGCGATCCTGTTGATAAGGAACCCGTACAAGTCGCTGATGGCGGAGTTCAACAGGAAATACGCCGGGCACCTGGGGTACGCCACCGACCGCAACTGGAAGAGCAAAGGTAACGTGCCGCCCCGGCGCGGGCCGGGGGTGCCACCGCCGCTTCGGACGCTGTTCTAAACTTACCGGTGTGCTGGGAAGGGGGTAACACACTGGGAAGGGGGTAACACACTGGGTAACACACTGGGACCCGAGCGAGCACCCCAAACAAATTCAGTGGGGCTTGAGTCCCACCGCAGCCGAGGTCAGTCCCAAAAGCACTCAGACCGACACTTTGGGAGCGGGCGTGGCCTCGCCGTACCCCCGCCACCGTGGAGAGCAGGGCAGCACCGCACCAGGGCTGTGGGCACGGGCACGCAGCGGCATTGCTGCCACCACACCTTCTGGCAGAGCAAACATGTCCAGGTACAACGCCCCCTCTGAACACCCCATTGCCCACCCACGTGAGGCGAGGAAAATCTGCCCCTGCAGCACGCAATAACCGAGAGAAATCTCACCCAAGATCTGGAGGATTCAGTGGAGTGTGACATTTCCTGAAGGAAATTTTACAGCACTGCATAGGTGCTACTGCACTGCAGATAAATAAGGATAACGGCAACGCGGGGCCCTGCGAGCCAGCGTTCCCTGAACGCACGAAAAGGCTTCAGAAAACGCCTGCCGGGCTTCCCGCGCCGGGCCGGCACGCTGGGCGGTGCGACGGCCGATCCCCCGCCCCAGGCGCTGCTGCGCCCCGACTCTGCGGCAGAGAAGGGGTTCGGCTGGCGCTCCTCCTCGCGCGGGGGCTCGGCAGCACGGCGTCGTGGCCTCTGCCACAGCACGTTTCTTTCCCAAGTTCATGTATCTCCTTTCGTCAGTCACAACTCAAGACCTATTTGTCAGAAAACAGACGAAATAGCCCTTAGAAAAGAGAAAAAAGCCTGGAGGGAAGCACTCTCCTGCACTGCAAGCTACAAATTGTTAACACGTCAACCACAAAGGCTCTTTACCAGCCCAAAAGCATTAGCTGGGGCTATCCTGACCCTCGGAAAATTAAATTATCACAGACAGCAAATAGGGATTGAGGTGTCATTAACGCCCAAGGCAAAGGCAGGAAAATAATTCGGTAAATTTTATCCCAGTGATCCTGGCAGGTGACCCTAAACCCCTCCCGCGTGCCAGGAACAAAAGCACCTTCCCCATCAATCCTGTTTCCTCACCCAGTGCCCCCAGAAGCCGGCTGGCACGCACGCAGAAGGACGTTATTTGACAGATTTGGAAGTCAGGAACACCTTGGGCCCCAGCCAAGATCCATGCCTTGGGGCTGCATTTGCATAATAAAAAAGTTAATATATTATTATATATTATTTGTTTACATACATATTAAAGAATATAGACAGGCATATTTGAAATGCAGGTAAAAGGGCAGGAATACCACAGAAGCAAAAGAATCTGCCTGAAGTCGCATAGCAAAGCCCTGCCTAAGCCACCACCGAGTCGGACCCACTGCCTTCCCTGCTCAGACCCCTTCATGGGCTTCCAGTCAAGCCAGGCGGCGGGGGGCAGCGGGGCTAAGCACCACCCGCCCCCACGCCGTACCCCGGCGGCCGCCCACGCCGCGCTCCTCCCGCGCGCGCCCTTCAGCGCCGCCGGCCCGTGCCAGCAGCTCCAGGCTTGCTGCGCAGGACGGCACTCGGAGAACCGCTGAAACGCGGCGTGGCTAACGTCGTCTCCTTTTCCCGTCCCCTAGAGTGGCCCGACTTCGTGAACAGCTATGCCTCCTGGTGGGCCTCCCACGTCCTGGACTGGCTGAAGTACGGGAAGCGCCTGCTCATCGTCCACTACGAGGACCTGAAGCAGAGCCTCATCCCCAAGCTGAAGGAAATGGTGGCGTTTCTGAACGTGACGGTGACAGAGGACCGGCTGCTCTGCGTGGAGAACAACAGGGAGGGGAGTTTCAAGCGGTCTGGTGCTAAGCAAAAGGATTTTGAGCCATTCACCCAGGAAATGAAAGATCTTATCAACAGATACATCCTGACAGTGGACGAAGCCCTGAGGGGAAGAAACTTCACGGGGCTGCCCAGAGAGTACGTGCCAAGATGATAGCCCGGCAGCGCTCTGCTGTGCTTAAACGTAAAGTCATATTTTCTAAAAAGAAAAAAAAAAAAGCAAAAAAAAAGACAGAGCTTTATAGCAGTTAAAGCAGACACACTCGTGGAGCCTGCTGAGCAGTACAAATTCTCTCCACTCCTGGGTGTTCTTCAGGGCACTAAGTGCTCCAGAAGGCAAGCAATGAAGGATGGAAATTGGGTTATAAACCAAGGCAAAAAGCTATTTTTGCCGTTCCCCACACAAGTGGCTCAGAACCTCACGGCGGAGCACCCCTGCTCCTGCAGCGGGCATCCCGCCTTCGCGCCCCGCGGCCGCCCCGGACCTGCCAGGGGCTGCTTGGGCTTTCACAGCAACCGTGTTGGAAATGGATGCACGTAAAGGGGAGGGGAAAAGGGAAAAAAAGACTTAATACCCATCAACAATTTTCATCATTTAAGAAAACCAGTTGCTTTCTTGTTAGTGTGGCCCACCAGCTTCCTCCTCCCGGGTTTGCTGGCCAGGTCGCCCACCTCGCCGGCGTCAGAGGCGCGGGGGGGAACAGCGCCGGTGGGCGAAGGCGCCCCGGGTGCCGGGCAGACCCCAGGCTCCCCTGCAGGAACAGCACGGCCCGGGGCCACGGGAGCTCCGCAGGGAGGTGGGTGGCCGCAGCGTCCCCCGCGGTGAGGGGCACGGCCAGGGACCCGCAGGAGAAAGCAGAAATTGAGCACGGCCAGAGGTGGAAATGCCCGGGTGTCACCAGTCCCTAACAGACCCAAGACCCGGCCCCAGGGGGTGGGAGAGGAGGGGCTGCCCCCCGAGCCGGGCTCAGCACAGGCTCCTGCACCTCCGTCCCTGAGCCCGGCGAGTCGCAGTGGGACTGCGGGACCAAACGTCACCATGCTCGGGGTGCTCGAAGTGGCCATGGCCGGGCAGCGCTGACGTGAGCCCAGGCCACCCGGGCAGCGGGGATGAGCCCAGCGCGGGCGGGACCCCACCTCCCCTCCCGTCCCTGGAGGAAGGCCCAGGCTGCCCAGCCTGAAAAACGTTAGGCTACTTACTGCTGCTCTCCGAGCCGCCCCAGCAGCAACGCACGTTTTGTTTCCAACTCCCTGCAGCTCCCTGCGGTTGGTCCCATCCGGCGCGGGGCCGCCGGTGCTGTGCGGGGGGAGCGCGGCGGCAGCCGGCCTCGTGGTCCTGCCTGCGGGCAGGGGCCGCCGGAGCAGCTCGGAGATGGCTCGAGCACATGGCCAAGGGGCTGCCCTGCTGCGAGACGCTGTTGTTCATGTGAAATAAAGGATTCCTTAAAAACTTGAGTGAAAATACTAGTTTTAATAAAACAAAAAGTTTATACAAAGGGAGCTGGACTTCCTCTGCGTGTGTATCATTGGTGCTTAAAAAAAAAAATACAGGACATGGAGCGCGCTTTGGGCTGAGTCTCCCCCTGTTTGTGCTCCACACGCGGCTCGTCTTCGTGCTCAGGACCACGCGGCTGGCACGGGTCCTGCCACAGGGCTCCCATGCCCCCATCTCCAATCCCCAGTTCCTCCCCCGGCACCACAGGCCCCCTATAGCCTCAAAAAAAAACCAACAAAAAACTGTGCTAGACAGGGGTAGCAACCACCACAGTATATAAACAGCCAGGTACAGAAACACAGGCGTGAAGGGGATAAATTAGGATGCTACAGAAGAAGGCTACCAACCTCTTTACCGTGACTTCGTAAAGAGCAGATCCTTTCTGAAATCGGGCACTAAATGCTTCGAAGGTCCATCTGGGCACCAGCGGCCGTTGGGGGATGTGGGTCACGTCCCCGGGCTCTGAGCCCAGCCTGCGCAAGGCGCGCAAACGCTGCTCAGAGAGGCGCTGCTCCCCGCCTCGCGGAATCACGCGCGTGAGACCACAGCCCAGAATTTGGGCCCACCACAAAACAGTAACATTATGAGAATGACATTTTATTATCCTGCCTTTCTAGCCTCGTATGGCTTTATAGCATCGTTTAAAAAATATTTTGATCGTATCAAACCTGCAAGTGGCGAGAGTAAGGACAGTTTGCGAACTCTCAGGACGGCTATTTAATTTCATGCATGTCCTGTAATGAAGACTCTAGGTGGCTAAAATCAGAACTGGCAAAAGTTATGAATATTCATTAGCTCTGTACACGCCGAAAAATCAGCTCACGTAAGAAAGAAATTGTAGCAAACCAATTCTTAATAGATGAGGCACAGGGACGGCCTCTTTCTCTAGATCTATGTATTTAGATAAAATATATATACACAGACATTCGCAGACACCCTCCCCAGCACCGCGCAAGGTCCATCGCGTCAACCAGCTCCGCTCCCTGGGTGCTCCAGCACCGAAAAGCCTGGAGGCTCACATCCCCAGGGACAACAGGCAGAGCGATGCAGGTGGGCACATTCCCTGCAAATCAGGCCAGGTACGAAACCGCCGTACGCGCGTGATGTCACTGCGGACACGCGCCGTGAGGGCACAAAACCGAGCTTTGCCAGACTGGGCCTGAAGAGAGGAACAGCGCCCGCTCTCCCCGCGTCAAAGCCGACGTCCTGGGAACCTTCAACGTGTAGGCGGGAGACAACGTCTCTGTAGGGAGAGACCGGGCCGGCACCCCAGCCCCCAGCGGGAGACCTTCTTATCCCTCGAGTGCACTCAAACTCCTCCACATGGGGGGAGAGGGGAAAAGAAAAAAAAAGGGGGGGGAGGTAAACTTTACTAGGAACAGTGGCCATAATAGGAGAGAAAATGGTTTTGCTTCCTGGAAACCAAGTGCAAAATAAAGCCTTTAAAGCCATACTAAAAAGGCATGAACGTCATCACCAGCCTCTATACGCAATTCAGCCATTCTGCACTGCTTTATTAATTTTCCATTAAACTCATTCCTACTAAAACCTATTATTCACTGCTAAGACCAAGCTACTACTCTCTACAGCAATATTAACCTCCATAAAATAATTAAAGGATGGATTATCAGCATGAGACCTTGCGTGTCACCTCTCTGGAACCTAATGTGTCTTTCGATGGCCCAGAATATAATGAAATGCTCAAATATAGCAAGCTGAGTTACCGCTTCTCTCAGTTGTGACATTTATTCAGCCAGAAGGATCCAACTCCTCAACTGCATTACTTATAATTTACTTTTGACCCCGGGTAGTTGAGAGTAATCTCGAAGGAAGCTATCCCTTTGAATCTCCTTTTTATATTAGCATTTAATTACTCTAACAAATTTCCAGATGTACAAATTATAATGGACTGTAAATCAGCCCTCACCCTTTGAACCGCCGTGTCTCACAGGAAGGCATTTCTTAGCCTTCTCCTCCACACCGAGAGCAGCAAACACATCTCTCTCAGCATTTGTTCTCGGTCCTTACAGCACCCATTTATCTGCAGTTAGTGGTTCTCAGGTCAGAAGTTTTTCCCATTGCAGTACCCAGCCCACCACCCGAACGCTGTGCCACCGGGAAGCTATTTTTCTGACAAATACATCAACTCGCCTGCGTGCCCAAGAAAATGCAAGAAACCTAACAGAAAGCAAATAGCTTCTACACAAGGGGCTCGGTCGGCATCGACGGACGCACATTTTTGACCAAGCTACGTGCAAGAGCAGCAAAGGGAAGGATGGCTGCTCCTAGTCACACGAAACAGTGTCGAGCGCTCCCATAAACGGAGGGAGACGCCATTAAAGTGCATTATTAAAATTAAATGGTTTATGCAATAGTTAAGGTGGTGTGATAGGCCCAAAGATTTTAAATGAAATCAATTCTAATTAATGCTACCTCATTCCGTCAAGCCTGTCTCCTCCATCCGCCACCTTTACCGCAGAGCGGTGTCTCTCCCCTTTTTCGGAGCCCGCTCCTCCCCTCCCAGCCCAGGGGAGGGTGGTCCGCAGCCACCAGTTTGGCTCCTGCCCCTGCCCACCCTGGGGACACCAGGCGGGGTTTTTCTGAGGTTCAAGGCTCAGGAAGCCCGGGCTGGAGCTCGGTCAGGTCCTGCCCCGGGGCCGTGCCAAACATCTGCCTGCCCACCCGGGTACGGCCGCTGCCTTCCAGCCGCGCCGCGCGCCGAGGTTTGCAGGCAGGAGATGCTATGCGATTGCACGCTCTTACGACCATTGAGGAGAGTAATTTTCTCTTGTGGACCATAGCGGAGAGATCCTTCAAGGTCAGCTCTGCATCAGTGGGGTGGGTCGGAAGAAATACTGTGTAGCTGGAGCGGTTCCCGCAGAAACGCATTGACTGGATTACAAGCAATTATCATAAAACCACTGCAGAGGCAGAACAAACGATCATAGCCTTTGGTTTTTTCAGATATGTCGAAAGTCTGCATTAGCCTATAATGCTTCTAAAATAAAGCACTTACCACTGCCTTAGCAAAATTATACAGCTCATTTCGTAGAAGAAAATTCATGTCACAATGGATAAAAGATACAGGTAGGGAAATGATTTAAAGGAAACACCTTGCTAATGACAAGAACATTTCTTTGACGAGTAGGGTTATAAAGGAGCAGGCTGAAGTAAAACTGCATCCTTCATGAAGCATCAAATATGCTGGAAAATAAACCAAATCTTCCATGCTGACTTACCCTATTAAAATGATGTTCTGGAAAATTGTCAAACGCGTGCAAGTACGTGCGCACGCGAGGGCGCGGGCAGTTGGCCCCGCACCCTTTGCGAAGGGACGAAGGGGTCTGTCCCTGCCTCGAGTCCCCGCGAGCCGCCCTGGGGTGCCAGGGCCGGGACCCCCCGCCCCGCGTCCCCGGCCGGGGAGGGCACAGCTCGGGCAGCGCCGCACGGAGCGCCCACCGCCGCGGGGGACGAGGGGACGGCTGCGTTCAGCCACCGCGCTCCACCGGGGTATTTTTTTGTTAGAAGACTGCAGAACATTTGTTTTCCTAGAAACTGTATTTCTTCCGCAGTCACTCATTTAAATGGATTCCACTGTGCCTGTTTTATGCCTCTCTCCATTCCAGCAGAGACTAAATTAAGCTTTGAAGTTTAGCGAGAAATCCCAATGGCATAAGACTTCAATGCCATTTCCTGAATCCTGGGAAATTAAAGAAAGGGGGAGAGCAAGAGGAAAGAAGCCACTCGTCTCTTTTATTGTTTTCTACAGCTTGATCCCAAAATGACTGACTTTGAAAATAACCTTAGCGCCTAACTGCATGCATTATTCATATATACTAAAACATGTAAATACAGTTTTCAAAGGTTAAAATAAAAGTCCTTTCCTATACAGGTTACAATTATTTAATATTTTGACACAGCAACTTACATCATTAATATTAAACAGCAGACCAGGGAATAGAGTGACCTAAACCGAGCACGTCCTTTCCTCTTCAGTATGGAACATCTACACACTGCTCGGAAAACTGGCAGACGACAAACGCGCGTGAGGTTTTCCAAGGAGGAGGGAAGAATTAGGCATTTTAATTTTGCATATCGCTGCGTAGCTGCCAGTTTGCCTTTGACTCGGCACGTGGGCTGTCAAAGCGCCCGTTTGCGAGGGTGTCCCTGGCACAGCAACCGCCCTGGGGGATCGAGGAGCAGCGTTATTTCCGTTTCCAGGAACAACGATGACAACTTAGTCCCAACTGGGAGACAAACGAAGGGTTTCTATTTGGTGACTACAACCATCGAGCGTGCCTGGGTCGGGACGGCCCGCCCTGGCTCCGCGGATGCACCCAGCCCCCGGCTCCGCTCGCCTCCCGTGGAGCCCCCGGCAGCGGCACGCACGGGGCTGGGGGGGCCTGTGAGGGTACGCGCTTGCCATCGCCTCAGCTAGGAGAGCTTACTGTGAGATTACATTAAAACTAAGCGTGACTAATTTTCATGTTCCAGTACGAAATGTAATGGGCATTTTCCAACCCATTCTGTCTACGGCAACTCGGTTCTCCCGGCTGCTCCAACGCGCACAGAAGCACGCGAAGCACGCGGGGAGGCGGTGGCGGCTGGCTGTTACAGCCCTCGCAGCCCGCAAGGGAGGGCACCCACAGAAATGCTGAGCACAAGAGCCAGCGCTTTCTGCTGTGCACAGGCACGGCGGGGGACAGGGAAGGGAACGAAGTGGTAACGACAGGCTGCACGCCTTGCCGAGTCCCTAAAGACCCTGGCGTGGATGTGGATGGAGCAATTCCCAAAGCTAAATAGCTACATGGGGAGGGGAGACATAAAAATTTCATGGAAACTAAAATAAATTGCATTCTTAAATGTGATTGTAATAAACAAACCAAAAGAAGAAAAACCTCATGCGGGTAGATCAGTCCTCTTCGTACCTTGAGATACCAACTAAAAACTAAACCCAAAATGCCTCTGCAAATTCCACGCTCTTTGGGCAGCAGCAAAGCTACCGTTCCACCCACCGCTGCCACCAGTGGATTTCCTTGCCAAAGGACAGAGCAGGCCTGAGCTTTACACGTGTTCATTTCTCCTGACGTTCATTCGGAAAGGAGAGAGAGAAGAACTTCTGCCTTTGACAACTCTTTACCAGCTGCGAACAGGATTAATCCTAACTGCCAGGGACAGGAATCCTGTTAGGCTCTCCAGCCCGGCGGCTCGATAGCACAGGATATTCCCCGGGGCTCTGGGTTATTATCCAGTGCTTTGGTCAGTCGGCCTTCCAGTTTTGTGTTGAGGCCCATAACTAGTACCAAGCACCTCTCAGTTAATTACGTTGCTAAGGAAGATCAATAAATGCCACGGACTCCTCCGTTCTCCAACCAGGCCACCCGGGGGCACCGGGGAGGGGCAAGGCGCCCCGCATCTGACGCCAACAAGCACATCCCGCGGCCCCCGCCTGCTCCGTCAAAAACTGCTGATGGAAAAAGGCCACGTTCAGAGTGTCCCGAATTAAGAAAATAGACTTGGAAAAAAAATTGCAACTGCCAAAGCAGCATTCGTGGAAAAATATGTGCTTTGGTTCAAAGTACATCAGCTTTACAATTTCAGTTTACGGGTGGCTGTTGTTTATGCGACTGAAGGCGCAGCAACCTCCTTCCCCGCCGTTCTCTTCCTCCGACTGATCACAGTCACACACACACTCTGTCCTTTCGTCTCTCATTTAAAGTGGCAGCAATATGAGAAAATGAAGAGGGTAAACAAGTTGGAATCTCAAATTTCTTCTGGGACAGGAAGAAAATCTGCTCATATCTACATCAGCGTCACAATTAAGTTCCGAGCCTTTTTAAACACAGAGGCGTATCACAAACGCTCACACGACCCCTCTCTGCTCTCCGCGTACGGCAGGCACAACGAGATGGTTTTCAATGCACGTCCTGCATTATTTGACCAAGGGCCGCCAGCGGTGCTGCGTTTGCTACTGCTGTAAGCGCGTGGCCAGCCGGAACGGGGACACCGGCGCCAGCCACGCGCCGACGCTCGCTGGAGTTGTTCGAGCGGGCTCTCGGTTTGCAGGATAACCACAACCCGGTATCGGCACACTTCTTTCAAGTCAGGAAAGCCAAAATGCTTCATTTTATCACACCCTGCAAGATATATGCCAAGCGTAAATATAGCCAAGTTGGAAATTGCTAAAGCATTAGCATATATGCAAAATATCTTTAATCAGAACCACGCAGGGTGGAACTTCCAAAACAACTTGTTTCCACAGCATTTTATGAAAACTGACATCGCTCTTAGTACTCAGCTAACTTCCAAAAATAAAAGTAGGCCTGCATCAACAGTGTTGAGAAAGAAAAGTTATCAGAAGATAAAGTTCTGGCCAATCCTGCCAATTTTGTTTGTACGAGGAGCACAATAAACCTTAAAAAGAAAGAGCAAAATGAAAAATGAGAATGGCTTTTATTTAACTAATCTAAGAATTAATTAAGATAAAGATTTGCTGTCAGTTGCAAGCATCAACAAATGCACACAACATTATTCTAATAATGGCTTATTACATTATTTTTCTGCTAGAATGCAATATTGATTGGAAATCCTTGGGATGGAACAAATTGAATATTTGAGCAAATTTAACAACTGTTTACTTACAACCGCAGATGTTTATTGTTTAATTTGAAATGAGTCTATAGGCAAGTTCTGGATGCTGGCAAAGGAAAGAGGGCCCAGTGCAACCACGGGTCTAAGCGGTTGGAGCTGTGATCAGTTAATCCCAGGCCGCTTTTCACTCTGCCAAGGTGTGACATGGCCCGGCCCTTCCCAAAACGCGCCGCCTGAGCCCACCTCCCGCCGGGTGGTGTTGTACTCAGTTATCCAGCCCCATGGAGCCAAGAGAAAAAGCCCCCGGAAAGCAGGGCTAGCACCCACGGCACGGCATCGCCACCCACGGCCCCCGCCGTGCTCCTGGCCGGGGTCCCCCTTGGGGGTCTCGCCCCGGGGTCCTTTCCCCCCCAGCGCCCGGGCAGCCGACCACAGAGACCGCGGCAGACCCAGACCTCGCCGCTTGCTTTGTGATGGATCTAACAGAGATTGGCAAACACCTCACTACGTGCAAACGCTGACCTGCCAGGAACTGCGACGGTGCCGAGCTGGTGCCAAAGAAACCCAGGGAAACAGCGGCAGCATCGAGAGATCAGCTGCCTCCCGTTTGTGGCTACCGCATCCACTGCACCTTGGGCTTCAGTTTCTGGATTCCACAGCTACAAGTCAATGGGTGCTGAGGTCTCAAGGCCATGAGCTTTTGATTATCTTATCTCAATTCAATAAAACACTTTTCAACCAGCTTGCTGCAGTAAATAAATAAATAAAATATCACACACGGCAAGAGAAAAAATTCCACGTGCTTCTCCATGCACACCGTGAACCCTTCCAGCCCCAGCCCTGGAGAACTGTCCTTGGCCACACAGCGCGGCCGGGGCCACACGCCCGCTCCCACCAGTACGACCAGCAGTGCAGGACAGCCCTCTGCTTCCAGCGGGGCTGCCTCCGGGCCTTCAGACAGTCAATGCACATATCTAAATCAGAAACAATAGGACACACACGCTCTAGAAATAATTTCCAATGTGTCAGCAACACGCAGAAAGCTCAGGAGGCAGCTAAAGCCTCTGGTAGCGCCCACGTTCAAATCATTCCTGCTGTCTTAGGTTTTAATTTCTGTATTACTCATGCTGATTCAAAATTTACTAGTATTACCAAGACTTTTAAATTAAGTAAGCTCCTGCAAGGTAGAAGGGGATGGAAATGAACAGACCACCACCACAAAACACCAAATGGGCTTATTCTACACCAGCCACACGTAAAATACCATTTTGTTTCCAACACACCACAAAGACCTTCAGACTGGCTTCCTTTTCACCCCAAGCAGACAAAGAACCTTCTCCCGATTCCAGCGCGTTGAACGCGGAGGCCACGGCGGCAGCGGCGCCCGAGGAGAGGGCGAGGAGAGGACGGCGCCCGCCGCGCGGCCGGAGGGGTGCCCGGGCTGCCCCTGCGCCCGCCGCTGCCCACTGGCTCCCGCCGGGACCCGGCTTGTGGAAGGCAACGCGGCAAAGAGGGAATTTGGGGAGAGGCGCTGGGAAGAGCCGCGGCAGGGTAGGTGCCGCAGCGCCCGCCCTCCGGGCACGGAGGGAAGCATCGGCACGGTCACAGCCACAGAGCTCACGATCCCCCCGTACCCGCCAGAGCCGGGCTCGCAGGCAGCAGGTCAGTGGCATTACCGAGCATTTGGTCTTACAAGAAGTCAAGAAAAAAGAGCAAGCAGGTTTTTAGGAGTAATTTGTCTCAGCGCAGGCTTTAAACCCTCGATTTATTTCTGTCGTTGCCAACGTTCAGCTTAATCTGTTGCTCTGTCTCTTTCTTCTTGCTGCAAATCTCGGAAGGAGAGGAACTGATATACATAAAGGACTGAATTTCAATTAATGCAGGCTCCTGCTAATTTTTCCAACACTTAACTAAAACATTTTAACTCACTATTTTCTCATTGCTGAGCCTCCAGAGAAAACACTTCTACATATTTATTTTTTCTGCGAGTTGGTGTTTATCACCCACCGTGGCTGTGTCAACGCCACGAAGGTTTGCAAGCAACGCCTCTATCTTCCACCTTCCCCGAAGTAAACACTTCAATTAAAACGAGAAGCAATTTAAATATTAGCATGAGGCTTCCGAATGGATTTAAATAACGCCCCAGCTGTTCTTGTTTGGTTCATCATTTTTAAAGGAGAACATACAATATCGGCCAAACGCATCTGATGCTCTTTCAGCACAGCACCGTTAGCAGGACGAACACCAAAGCACGCGCAAAGCACGGACGTTTCTGTGGAAGCGACACCGGTGGCACGTCCAGGCAGAGCCGCTGCCTGCGCCCTCACACGGGGCAGGATGAGCCGGGACCGCCGGAGCAGCTCCCAGGGAAGGGGGGGACAGGGGGGCTGCCGGGACCCCGCTCCGAGGGCCCCCTCTGCTTCCCCAAAGCCAGCGACACCGAGCCCGTCAGCACCGGCGGCGAGGACCAGCGGCCCGCCAGCCCAGCGGCCCAGTGACAGCCGAATCTCTAAGCGCTGCGTGTTTTTTGACAAAGTTAGGGAAAGGTTTGTGACGCTGCCCGAGGAGCCGAGCCTTCGCCCTGGCCGAGGGCCCCCCCGGAGCGCAGCACGGGCGAAGCGAGCGCGTTTTACTCACGGAGCCACGCCGGGGCCCAGCGCAGCCACAGGAGCCCGCAGTCCCCCGGCGTCTCCCGCTCCCTGAGGGGCTCCCGCCACCAAAGCGCCCGCGCTCTGCCGCGGTCCAGGCCAGCAGAGCCTCGGGGCACAGCAGAGCCACGGACACGAGCCCCGGCCGGGGGCTGCGAGCCGCTGCTGGTCCCACCGCCATCCCCAAGGGCCAGCACCCTGCTGGGGGGCGAGGACCCGCCCAGCTCCATGGCCCCTGGCCTGACCCCGCCAAGGGGCTGGTGCAGCGGCAGCCAGGTGAGGCAGCTTTAGCTGAGTAAATTGGGCAATGCAGGTGGGGTGTGGAAGGCTCCGGCCCCCTCCCTGCCATGGCTGATCAGAGGCAGGAGTGCGGAGGTTTTGGTGCGGTGTCCCCAAGAATAACTCCTGCCGACACCGTGCTTTGATGAGGCCGCACGGCCCTTTTCGGGAGGATCCAACACCCAGCTTGGTCCCGAGGACTGCGAGGGCCGGGGTGCAGCCGGGCAGGGGGCTGGGAGGCGCGGGGGCAGCCGGAGGCAGGGGGGTCTCGGCGGGGGGCTGCCGGGGAAGGGGGGGCTCCGTGCTGGCGTAGGAGCTCACGCACAGCGAAGTCACCACGACCACGCCGACCCAGGGCTGCACCCAAACTACAACCTTCTGTTCCAGCCTGTTTTTCACAGCAATGTAAACCAAACAGAGCCCTGGCCTCAGGAAAGAAAACATATTTAGTTAATTAGGCCAAGCACAGCTTTCTCATATTGCCTCATTTTCTCCCAAATTAAAAGCAGCTTTTGAATTATTTGTCACTGAGCAATGTTTCCTTTCTAAGAAGTCAGCCTGGAAATAACTGCACCGCTATCTGACAAGCCTAAGGATAAGGGACGGTGCAGTCTCACGCCGGCACTGGCACATGCTTTGCTAATTCATCAGTCCCCCGTGCCTGCACCCCGCTCACATCCCTTCCCTGCTGTCTCTGCATGTGCTTTCCCCTCCCGAAGTGCCCGTTATTCCCTCTCCATGCAGCGCTTAGGCTTGGGGTAACGCTGCCAGGAGCCATCCTGTCAACACCTGAATTAAATCACTTTTAACAAAGCCATAAATGGTTTTTAAGAGCCATGAGCATGTCTCCAGCAATCAATAAAACCGACTTGTAACCATGGGAAGACTCCAAACGCGGGAGATGATCAGGCTGGACTCCCTGCGAGTTGGGCACGTGCGCTTGAGCAGCTTTGGTCTGCAAACAGACTTTGGGAAGAAGCCAGAAAGCCTGCGAAGGGGGGACTCCACTGGCCCAGAGGTGACCCAAAGGTGCCGTACACTCCGTATTCACTGAGGTGCGTGAAAGGGCGCAGGCGACGATCGTTAAAGGGTAAACAGGGCACTGGGAGAACATTTGAAGAATACTCCCGAGAAAAATGTCTCCAGCTGGAGAGCTGCACGGAGACATGAACGGCACTAAACCTGACAGCCATTAAGAGGCAACATCAAAGCAGCAACCGCTGCTGAGTCTGATTTTAAACTAAAAGCCCGTTGTTAGCTCCCCTTTGGCTTCTGTAGGCTTTTTGTTCTCCACATTCTGCATCTGACGATTTTAAACTTTACATGGCTTTCACCTTACACCCCAGCGAACCCCAACAGCACCTTCTGCAAAGGAACAGTTTGATGCAGAAGCTGAAAGACCCTGGGCTGGAGTCTCGCCCTGCCAGTCTATGGGCAAGAGGGACACAACTTTCCTCAGGATGCTGCACTTTTAAAGGATGCCACCCACCCGGGCTGGGGTCACTGGCTCCAACCCCCCTGCCCGGCTCGTGAATCTCTGCGCGGCAGCGAGAGGCTACAGGACGAGACCAGGAGCAGCCAGGGGTGCCGGCATCTGCAAAGCAGGGGAAGCGCCCCAGGCAGCCTGGCACGGCACGGCTGGGATCTGCCCGGCTGGCAGGGGCTTAGAAATCCAGCCCCTGGACTTCACAATCCGTAACATAAGGGCAGGCTCTTCACAATCTATAACAT
>JADKXX010008734.1:0-119186 GCA_017310255.1 Butorides virescens
GGATGGGAGCGGGGAGGGCACGGTGAACCCCAAACCCCTGGCAGTCGGGACGGGAGCAGCCTGCTGCCGCGCCACCCGCCCCCGCTGTGGCCAAGGACAGCTACAGGCGCCTGAAAACCACGGCGACACCAAGTGCAGCGTTCTCTTTGCTGTAAAGAACGCACACAGGCAGTGGTGCCCTGTTTGCCGCTTTGCAAGCTGAATTTGCCCGCCGAGGGCTGGAAGGGAGCTGTTATACCTGGTAAACCTGTCAGCAGGTTTCAAGCCCGTCCCATCAAAACCCACCACAAAATAATTGCAATATTAGCATTTCCCAAGCTACTGGAAGCAGCAGCTCAGAACATGCTTGCACAGTGGTGAAAAGCTGGCAAATATGAGCTTTTATGTTGTGCCCGGCCAGATTTATATGTCAGGAAGGTGGAATAAATGACAGGTTCTGATGAATGATAAAAACATGAGTTAAGGTTTGCAAAAGCATTTCTCCCTGGCAGTCCTGCATTTCCAGTGAAGCTAAGGGTAGCGCTGAAACTTTGCAGGGAAAAACTGAGGCTTCCTTTGGCCAGAATGGAGACGGGGAGAGATTCCTCGGGTGTCCCTGGGAGGACAACGCTGCGCAGCAGGCAGCTCGGACCAGAGCACGGGCTGGAGATGCGGAGCTCCAAGCGTTGCCAGCAGCTGCCACAGGCAAAGAGGGTCAAGCTTCTAAATAAATTATTTTATGGGCTGTGTTGTCTGAAACGAGCTGCGATTCAGATCCCGTGGCTTTTGGGTGCCAAGCTGGAGACGCTGTACCAGGGATTGCTTGGTACTGCTCCACCTCTTGGTTCCCAAAGTCATCAGAAGTTAGGTACCCCCTGGGACCCAACAAAACAGAATAATTCCTCTGTTGGAATTATATCCAGTCACACGGACCTATTCCCTGTGCACCATTTTAGAGCAAGGGCTGAGATTTAGCCCTTGGTTAGAAAGAATATTTATAAATCTACTTCATACAAGCTGAGTGCAGAACCCGCCATAAATAGGTAGCTTAACACTAAAATTACTTTTGGAAATGAAGCCTTCCATTTTTCATATGGAAAAGGAAATCCATCGGAATACTAATAGCATTCGTCTTTCCCTTACGAGCAGCGCTGCAGCTTTGCAGCCTGGTACAGAAGAGCAGGGTGGGGAGGAGGGGTAGAAGTGACCTCAATTCTGACAGTCGCATCATTTTGCAGTTCAAAAGTTATTGGAACGTTTCAGAGCATAATGCCCAACAATTTGCATCCCAGATACCTCCCATCCAAACCGAAGGATTGCTAAAGGTTGCGTCTCTCAGCTTTAATGCTCGTGCCCTTTTCTCAAATTAGCGCCACAGTCAGGCTCTGGTGAGAGCGTATCTTTGACACAGAGCAAAATTATGGTAACATTCATGTGTGATCTTACCCTGCACAGCTCCTATTTCCACGGGATTAGGAAAGGAAAGAAAGTCCCATTAAACTATATTAAAGAAGGTAATATTCACCCCGCAGCTATAGGAATGTATTTGAGCACTGCATATCACATCCCGTGAAAAGAACATAGCAAATGAAAATTCAAAACCAGCAACAAGGATCTACGCAATCGTGTAATACAATCCCAGCTACAATTTAGTGCTGATTGTAATTCCAGGTTTCTAGACATAAATGAAGGAAACCAGATGAAGTTTGGGGACTGTTTAGACATGTATAATTTAAAAGGGTGCCTATAGCAACTGAGGATCCGGCCTAAATTGCGAGGGGCAGGGTCTGAACAGCGTATTTTGCCCATAACTTGGCAATGCCTGGAGCGTTGCGGTTCGGGGTCAGACAGCCCAGAGCAGGGCAGAGAGCACCGAGACAAAAGAGCGGGAGCTTCCCAAGGGTTCCAGACTTTGGATTTGAATCAAGGACCAGGGCACACGTTCTCCTGAACACCCCTGCCAACAGGGAATATCAGGCCCTTCTTAGGAGTCTAAAAACCAAACCCGAGCGGAGCCCTGCTACCACCCCGCTCTTCACACTCGAACCTGCTGCCCAGGCCAACCCCTGTTCTCTGTCGGGCCTCAGGTACCTTCTTAAACCGCCATGCAGCTAAAATTAAACAAAAAAATTGTTTTTAATCCCAGTTTCTGTAACATAGGGCTAGAATTTTCTTTACCTACATCTGTGCCTGTTTTGGAGATTTGTCAGCAAGTGTCTCCACGCAGCTTTGAGACACTCGGGTGAAAGACAGACAAGCAAACACGAGCTTCTGAAGCGGCGCAGGGTGCAGCTCGGCCGGATCGGCAGCCTGAAGCCAGGGGAAGCCTTGACAGGACAGCGGGACAGCGGGACAGCGGGACAGAGGGACAGCCAAGACAAGGAATTCTCATTTGAAACCGTGGGGCAATTTCCCCACGATTTGTGCGGGCGAATCCAGAGCACAAGAGCTTGGAGCAAATGCTGCAGGTTCCTCCTGAGAGAACTCCTGTCATAACCTGCACGACTTTGGTGACTTCCCCCACGCAACAGCCTAGCTCCAGCAAGCCCTTCTGCCTCCGAAGGAGGAGGCGGCGGCGGGGCGCCGGGGGGTTTCTCACGGATGCTCCCCTGCAACGGGGACTGGCCCCGGTGACCAGGGCGAGCCCGGCGCTTCGGTGGCGGCGCTCGGCAGGCAGCACGGTGCCCCCAAGCCCAGGGGAGCCCTGCCAGGCCGGCCCAGAGCTGGCGGCTGCTGCCGGCCGAGGGGCATCGGAGCTGCACCCCTCGGCCCCCGCGCAGCCGCTGAGCGCCAGCCCCGGGAGCCCCCGCCATGCTGGGGGCTGGAGGGGGAAAACGTTTGCACCGTGGAAAGCTTTCCTCAAGCCCTCCCAGTGAAACCTGCTCGACACCCAACATTTCTGCAGTCAGCAAGCCTGTAATTTCCCACTCGTTGCACGTGAAGCGGGGAGGCAGGCTTTCCCAGTCCCCTGCATCCTTGCCATCCGCCCGCTGGCTTCTCGCAGCCCCCTGCGCACCAGACGATTCCGACTGTGCCTCCCCCAGGCCCCGACCTCGGCAGCCACACAGTAATTGCAGGGTTGGGAATGAAAACATTACTCAGCTCACCACAACTGATGCCTCTCGGCGAATGGAGAACACGCCGTCGACTTGCGCGCGCGGGCACGCAGAGGGGATGGAGAAACGAGCGGGTCTTGGCTGGGAAGAGCCGCGGCGTTGGCTCAGGGTAGCTGGTGGCCGAATTCTGGTGGCTTGGGCAGAGCCCACGCTCGGCTTTGTTGGAAAAATACGCTCTGACATCTGCGTAAGAATGGCTGGGAAGGGAGAAAAATGAGCCCACGGGAAAGGAGAAGGGAAAGTCAAAAAAAACAAGAAAAAGAAGGGTTACAAAGAAAGGCAGAACATTCTTAGAGAGGAAAAAGCAGTCACAATATCGCAGGTTTTCCAAACTCCGGCTGAGCGAGGATTGACCGTACTGTGCGTGGCCAGCGCGAGGTGGGGCTTGCTTTGCTTCGTCCTTTAGAACCTGGAGTGGCTCCTTTGGAGTGGAAATGGAGGTAGCGTACACAGACAGGCACCCATGGTGTGGGCACACAAGGCTTGATCACAATTTCTGGAAAACTTGGGACAAAAAAATACCTCCATGCATTTTGGGGAAGAAAAGAGAAGGAACCCTGCGAGGTTCCCCCACCCGACAACGTGCTCTATTTGAACGCTGACAGGAGAAGGAGCATCCTCTGTCCTTCTGTCTGTCCCTCCAGAGCCTGAACATGTCAACATACCAAGCTCCGCAAGCCTGGAGGAGGGAACCGATTATTTTAAATAGGTTTTTGCCTTGGTAAATTTTACTATTTCCTCACATTCTTTGGCTTTGATGTGCCAGTGCCTTTCCTTGTTAATAATCTGCACAAAGTACCTGTGTAATGGTAGTCTGTGTTGTGCTTGCCATCTCTCCTGGGTGTATTTAATCATTAGAGGAAATCCAAGACCACAATGAAAGCGCTGCAAATCGGCGCTGTCGGTCGGGTATCAGTATCGCAGCGCCATGGCGATAGACCTCATTCCAAGCGCTCAAGTACACGCTCGGTGTCACGCATGCTCCTTTACTGTCCATTAAATATCGTCTCCGGCGGAGTGGCAGAAAGAGAACTGGATTAAAGCTGGTTGGGAGAGCAGATGCTGTTGTTTGTCCAAGAGGAGCTCAGCGAGAACTTGGCTTCCTGAGGATTTCGTCCTCCCTCCGCGTGCGCGTCCCGTTTCCCTCCCACCCGCGGCGTGCTCACCGCCGGTGTCCCTGGCACCGCTCACGAGCCGAGAGCTGCACACACGCTTCAGTAACACACGGGGGGGGGTAATTCACAAGCAGAAATACTACTGCATGGTTAGGGACCCTTTGCAGTTGGAAAAATCCTGCGTTCAGACCCGTGAGTGCCCTGAAGCACCGGTTCTGATGTGGGGGCTGGGAGCAGGGCTGGCAAAAATGGGGAGAAACTAACCCCTCACCGAACAGGGCCATAAATACATGGTTGTGTGCCACGGCACCCAGCCGGCCCCAAGCAGCCTTTCTGCGGGTGCCCATGACGTGCCAGCCCATCCTTGCTCCCGCTAAATCAAGGCTCCGTAGCGCCTGTCGTGCCACGGCACCGAGAGCCCGCGCACCGCGCCAAGGGAAGGCGCTAAGGACCCCCCCGGGGGGAGGCAGCCTCGCAGGGCGGCTGCAGCCCCCTGCCCCTGCAGCTGGGAGGCTGAGGCCGGCGGGGGACGGCCAGGGCAGTAGTAGAGGCACGTATGCCCCGCCGGGGGCTAGGGAATAACGGTTGGCGTTTGATTTATACCAGTCATAAAGAGCAGTTTCCAGAATTTCACACCGTGCGCGGTGCCAGGTGGGCTTAGGCAGGCCGGCCCTCGGCGTTGATCAGTTTGCAGGTGGTGGAAGGGAACAAACTCATCACTCAAACCTCCCGAAATATTAAATCACAGCTCCGCTCAGTGCTGCCTCGGAGAAGCGGACGGACGCAGGGAAGGCGTTTTCCACCGCGCGCCCCCCCGCCGGCGCAGCGACATCCCACACGCCTCCGCTGCTGCCCCTCCGTCCCTTTTCCCCCCGCGCACGTTTGGTGAGGCCCCGACCCAGCAAACTCCGTAAGGTCAGGCACGCCAAGCGCCCCGTCGGCCGGCGTTAGAGCAGGGCTCGTCTTGCTGGGGACGGGGACAGATTTACTCGCCGGGTGCCAGCGCGGGGAGGGCCGGGCGCCCGTCACCGTGTGTTAAACGGGCTCGATAAAAGCGGAGCCATCAGCCCGTATATTTGCTGTGCTCAACGCCAGCCCTCATTGATCCCTGGCTGCTCGCAAGGTTGGAGTTTTACATATTCGATTATCAGGGGAGAACATTCAAACAAAAGCCAGAAGCAGTGCAAGGCCAAGAGAGCTGCTGACCTAGCAAACCCGGGGGGCCCGACGGCCCCCGCTGTTCCCAGGCGGTTACCGTGCGCTTACAGAGCCAGCGCCCAAATACGAGCAGGTACGCGCTATATACGCGCTCCATGGAGAAAACCGCCGCCAGAAGCCGTGCGTCCCACAGCCTGCCTGGCTGGGAAGGGGCTGTGCCCACCTTCGCTCGGGAAGCCGGCAGCCTGGGTGAGAGCCGGACCCAGACTCCGAGAGCAATCATCTTCCTTCATCGCTTGCTATTGCAAACGTGTGCCCTTCCTCGGGTGGAGGGCAGGATGATTTAACCCTTATTCTTTCACTGCTCGCCTATACTATCAGAAATTATCTTGCCCAGTATTAAGGACCGAAGATTCCTTTCCATACCACACCCAGCGGGCAAAATGTTTTAAACGCGTGCATTTAAAAATGGGAAGAAATGAAGGCAGAAAACAGTTGGGAATTGCTGTAAGCAGCAGCCGCAGGGAACTCACAACCGGGCTCTTTTCCCTCCGGCCGGCCAGCCCCGAAGCAGCAAGGAGGGGGGCACTGCCCTGCCTTCTGCTTGGAGAGATCGACACCACGACACCAGCCGAGCCGGGTCCTTCCCTCTCCTGACCCCCTGCAGGGCTGGGCAAACCTCCTGTCCCCGGGCACGAAGCCGCCCCACGCTCCAGCCCCGCTGCGAGGTCGCTGCTATCGGCACGACGCGGCGCCCGTCCCTGTCGCGACAGTGTCCCGTCGCAGAAGCGCGGAGCGGGCTGTGCCGTGCAGTGCTGCTCCCCTCTCCCTCCCATTCCCATTTGCTCCGCTCCCCTCCTCGCTCGCCACTGCCGAGCCTTGCCCTGTCTCAGACAGTGCGGGAACGGAAAATAACCCAAAAGGCCATAAATTAACCTCTGCCTGGTGTCCCATGGATGGGCACGGGCCGGGTGGAGGCTGCGGGAGGGGAATTCATCACGCCCGGTACGACGGCGGCTGCTGAGAGGGGAACTGATCTGCTTTCAGGATGTCTTGCTTTAATGTGCCTAGTGATATTTTGTTACAGAACGAGACATCTAGTATTTAATGCTCTTCATCCTTTAAAAGTGAACAAATGCTTGTAATTAAATTAATTATGATAATCATGCAGGTGTCCTCTGTGTGCTGTAAGCTGGGGTTTGATTTGTCTCCTAAAAGAAAATAGTTCATTCCTTTGTTCTGCACTGCTCGGGTTGGCAGGACAGTGAATAATTAATTACGGCGATATTACAGACCTGGGAGTTCCTGCGGGAAAATGACCGGTTCTCCCCCGGCCCCCGCCGCCACTGGGCCGGCTCTCCGGGGAGCAGGGGCAGGCTCCGGCGAACCCCCCCGGCAGGAGGCTCGCTGTGATTCTGAGAGATGGAAGAGGTGGGGATGGTGCCATCAGGAAAGCGATCTGAAATCATGCGGAAAGCCAACTGGTTCTCAGTGCACCTTTGCCTCGGGGGTGGGAGCTGCAATTTCCATTTCAAAAGCGTTTCCACAATTTTAAAGCAGGTTCTTCCAATTAAGAACAAACCATTACATTTTCCTTTGAATTTAAATTAGACAAATTCAGGCCATTCTTAGCAGCACAAACCACACGTCCATCTGCACTTCTGAAAGGAAAGGAATAAAAACTCTCCAGTCGCCGGTGTGGATTTCTGCAAACTGGACGCTGCTTGAGGCATGGAACACAAAGGAACGCCGACCCGGATTATGGGCCAGTATTCCCAGAAAGAAAAGCAGAGAAGTCAGCACTGACTCGCTTCAGCTTCTTGGCCCTGGCCAGCCCCTGCCTGGTTTTCCCAGCTCCCCCGCCCCAGGAGCCGGGCACCCGGAGAGCCAGCACGTCCGGGCTGCCCAGGAGGAGCAGAGGCGTTGGAAAGCAGCTTTGCACCACTGGAAGAGTTCCCAAGGAGTTTCTGCCTCCTTCTCCTAAAAACCTTGCAGCTCAAAGTTGCATCAATAGCCCAATGAAGTGGGAGGAACAATAAAATGGCTTTCGACTGGAAGGGCCCAGAGCTGGCACGTTACTGAGCCGTGAAAGGAAAGAAATGGCCTCTGATTGCTGCTGGAATTGCACGGTGTCCGCACATTGCTCGGTTTTGATTTCTGAATTAAGAAGTCTCTGTTCTTAATAGTCACTCACGGCAACTAACTGCTGCCTTCTGGTAGTCCCATGGGGTGCCCAACAGCCAAACGATCACGTCCTCATTCTTCAGTGGTAGCTGGACTCTTTCAAAGAAAGACCTCAGCGCAGGGGAAGCTCACAAAGAAGTTCAATGGTACATTAAACGATGCTGAATTACACAGGCATTTGCATGGATTTGCATTTTACATTTCTGTTAATGCCAGATGAGTTCATTATGATTCATCTAACAATAATGAATGCTAAAGGAATAAGTAACGAGCGTGGTATTACGACTGTGTCCCAGTCCTGTCCCTGCAATTCCAGGCTCCCCTATTTCCTACAACGGCAGAGGACCGGTTGCCGTCGCTGGCAGCGTGACGCTGTTCTGCTCGTACCCCCTGACTCACACCTCACTTCCCTGAGACCTTCGTGGCTTTTCGGTGAGCATACGGCTTAAAGTCTTTGCCAGCTGGCATCCTTCCAGGGTCCAGAACAGCTGAAAGATCGCTCATGGTCCCTTCTCACTTGTTGGGTTTGCACCTTCCCCCTTCCTCCCGGGGCTGCGAGCGGCTCGCACGAGCTCGGCCAGCACGCGAGCACGGGCCTCTCGTCCCATCGGGGGGCTTGGGTCTGCCGGAGATGTCACCCAAACTGGCCAACAGAGGCAGATGGGGAACGGGGAGAAGGGCTTGCTGCTGTTGACCACGAGACGGGCTTGCGCGAGGTGGAGAGGACAGGCGGGAGGAAGGCGACTGACCGCCGAGCACGGGGGCAACTGAGGGCAGCCCTTAGAAAGAGTGACTGGGGCACAGAGAAACTGAAATGCCAGTTTTTGTAAAAAAAATGCTGATTTTTTTTTTTTTTTTTCTAATAGCAAAATCCAAAAGTTGCTCCTGTGGAGATGTAAATGATGGGGGGGGGAATCAAACCCGACAATTTTTGTTCCTGATTCACCTCCGTGAATGCCTCTGCTATTGCCTGAGAATGCCAACAGCTCTCCTGACAGCAGAGGAGTGACTTAACTCGCTGTTCATTTTTTATGCTAATGACTTCACTCCTGTAAATGTAGAGGATGTGACCTAAAATTTGCCTTAGGTAGGAACATAGTTTGAAAAAATACCTGAAAAAAATCCCATCCTCGTAATCCCTGTAGCAGCGACTCTGTTTCACACCTCTCGCTACGTTATTGTGCTTTCTTAACGCTGCTTTAAACCTCTTTGGCAGGAACAGCTAATAACGGCTTGGAAAAATTAATATGTGTGTTAGACGGGAACGTTCTATTGTTTCCATGGATACCGGTGCGAAATCCCTTCCGTGGCTGTCTCCCTGCAAAATGTTTGATCAGCAGCAAAAAAGCCAAACACCTGTAAAGTGGAGGATGAGCTGAAACAGCCCCGCTGGGCGGCTCGGGACGTTTTGTGGCTCCCGCAAGGCGCGTGCCCGGCCGCGCCGCCCCGTGGTGTGCTTGGGCTTCTCGGCTCGTGCCATCCCAGGCTGCCGCGTCGCGGAATGAACTGGGGGAGAGTGGGATCCTTTCCGCCTCGGCAGGACCCTGAGCAGCCCGAGGCCAAGGCTCTTTCCCCAGCATTCCCGCTCTGACTTTTCCATGGAAGATTCTATAAAAATTTCTAATGGGAAAAAGGAAATTTTACATTGATTTCCTCTTCTGTCGAAGAGCATTCGCCTCCTCCCCAATACCTCTTCGTGCTTCAGAAATCTGCACGACTGTCATTTCACGGAGAGCCCAGAACCCGGTGATTTAATGCGGAGTTTTGTAATTGCAACAGCTGTTGGTTCAATTACCAAAGGATTGGTAATTACACCTCCTGCACAATCCTGCTGCCAAACCAGAGGCTCAGAAACCCTCCCGGCACGGGTCGGGCTCACGGGGCAGTCTGTCTGTCTGTCTGCCGCCCGGCGAGCAGCCGCCCTTTGCCGCGACCTTTCGGGAAGGGGGAGCGGAGTGGGCGAAAGCAGCCGGGGGCGCCGTGCGGCGGATCGCCGCGTCACTACGCAGAAACGCTCCCCGTGCGCGCAAACCTGGGGCGCGCTGGCTCGGCGGCAGCGCTACGTCGCCGTGCAGACTCGACACGCGCCTCTTCCGTAGCTCTTACTGCTGTTTTAGGGAATTTGTCCTGCAACCCCCTTCAAGCAATCAGCTCAAGAACGTGTTTTGAAATCTTCTAGCAATATTGGGAAAGGATGCTCTGCTCACACCTTTAACTACCACGGGGGGAAAGGACGGTTTGGGACAGATCTGTCGGCTTTTACCGCAAACCTTGCTGTGCGCGGTCAGTACCACACAGTCAGGGCAGTCCCTGTAACTCGAGGCTCCTCCCCGTGTTCCTCGGGAAATTTAGGCATTTCAGCACCCGCTTGCTGGAATGAAAACCTAACATTTTGGAAATTCTCTCCAGAGTTGGAAATGCTGAGAAGCCGCACGTCAGAAATGTGAACGGTGGAACCTTTCAAGAGGCTCTAAACCTGTGATTTCAGAGGGGCTTTAATTTCAGATAAAAACCCCCAAACCTGTCAGAAGGCAAAGAAGGTTTAAGAGGGCAGCCAGCTGCATTTGCAGGGCCAGCCAGCCCAGGGCAGAGCGTCCCCATTCCGTGGGCAGGAGCGCTGAAGCAGAAGCACCCGTCGTTCCTGATGAATGAAAAGACTGGAAGAGGAGGGGGGGGGTTGGGTTTTGCCATCCTGCCATTTCGGTTCGACCTACGCTACCTGCCCTCCTCCACCAACCGTGCCGCCGCTCGCGCAGCCGCCTCCCCGCTGCGAGGGGCTCCGGGGCCATGCCAGAACGTTCCGCACCACGCGGGCACGGGGCCGAGCGCCGGGCAGCCCTGCCCAGGGGACGCGGCACCGCTCCCGCCGGCGCCATCCCCAGCCCCGCGGGCGCTGTGCCGGCCCCGCGCCCTCCGGCACAGACCCCGCGCCGGCGGCATCGCCCTGCGTTCGCAGAACACCGAGACTGGTGGAAAGGAGCGATGGAGAGAAGCGATCTCCGAGAGAAAACCTGCCTGTTCCGTCACAGTCATCGCAATTAAATCATGTCCTGGGGTGACTGCTCAGCTATCCTGACAGTGCCGAACTGCAAACTGAATTTGATTTCCTTTTGCTGGGCAGTATCTCCTTTTGCTGGGCAGTATCTCCTTTTGCTGGGCAGTATCTCCTTTTGCTGGGCAGTATCTCCTCTCGGGCCGGAGGTGTTCTGAACCGGCCGCGCTCTCCTCCCGGCTCCCATTCCCCTTCTCCTCCTGCAGCCCTAACGCGAGCGGGGCGCCCGGGGAAGGGGAGAGCCTCCCGAATGCCGGCACCCACCGCGGGCGCTGCCCCGGCACCCGCAGGCAGCAGCCGCTCCCCTCCCACCGCGGCGGGTTTGGACGCCCCCTGCACAGCCCCCCTGTGCACCCCTGGGCTGCCCGTCGGCTCGCTGCCCCGGCTGGCTTAGCTGAGCAGCACTCGACAGGTTACTGACGCTTTATTAAAAACCAGGGGGCACCGAAGCTCTTAGCTCCCTGTTAGACTGCAAACTTGTTAGGAAAATTTAGTGACATGGAAACTATTACAGCATCCAGCAGAAACAGCCCTGAAACATTCAGAACAGCAAAAGGTTAAATTAAAACTTCCCTGCTGCAGCACCGTCAGGAGGTGGCCAGGCACAGCCTCCATGTTGTCATGCTGGGCACACTTAAATTAGAACAGCGAAGCGGATTTTATATATATAGCGTGAAGATATTATAATGCACAGACCTGCTTCCCCTCTGCTAATGGCCGCCTTTTCCACCTCTGAAACTGTCCGGGCTTGACTCAAAGCTCAGGGAAGGAAACGTGCTTTTCAGATTGGAAAGTGGGCTGCGAGCGGCTCCGCGGTGCCCGCCTGAGTGCTGGCAAGACACCGGGCAGTGTCCAGCGACCGGGGGAAAGCAGAAGCCCTCCCAGGCTTCGGGCACAGACCGCGGGGCGCGTTCGCGGGGCGGGTGTGACACCGGCAGCCAACACCACGAGCAAAGTCTTTGGGGACTGGCAAAGGGCCACCCTGGGCCCACCGCTGCCGTGCACCGCCTCTGCCGGACGGCTGCGGGCACGGCTCGGCCGGACAGACGGCACCTACCACGACAGACGCCGAAAACACGACCTGGGCAGATGAGCGGGGCTGTACGGGGGCTGCGTCCCCCAAGCAAAGGCCACAGCGACTCTCGGCCGGGGGGAACCCTGCCTCCCCTCTCCTCACCGCTGAGCCACTGGTGCCACAGCCCACGGGCGTGGAGCAGGGTCAGTGCCTGCACCGAGCGTGCATCACGGTGCACACACAGGTTCCATGGACCCAACACCCAAACCGGACCCAGAAAATGCAGACAGCCCCATCCTAATTACACAGAGCGTTTGCTGCGGGCTGTTGTGCATTGGCACCGAGCCGGCTGGGCGAGCCCAGCACCGCAAGCGAGCACGGCCGAGCCTCGGTGGTGGGTGGCGACGGGGACAACCTCTCGAGACTTCAGCTCAGCCTGAAGCTTCGTCTAACCCCAGCACGCGACCCAAACGCTGTCAATAAATAGTTAACGTGCTCCCAACCAAGCAATTAAATCAATGGCGAGAGGGGAATTCCAGCAGGCGACGCGATTACGTATTAACTACAGAAACTGCGATAGGCAAGTGCCGCACGGGAGAGACACCAACCAGAAACAGCCGGGGTGGTTGGCTTCCACGCTTGCCCCTGCGGTGGAAGCGGGTCCTCCCGTGGGGGCGAGGGAGCGTCTTTGGTTCAGAGTGAAGACAGCGCTCGCTTGCTATTACAAAAGCTTGTCGGGAAGAGGGCAGAGTGTTTTTCGGCAGCGGTACCACCACCGGCCTTTGCCGGAGCTCAGGCGCCTGGGCTGCTCCAGGAGGAGGAGAAGGCGCTGGCGGCAGGGCCGAGCAGGAGGTGCCCCCCCCACGGGACCACTGGCGCCTGGGCTGCAGGGCGGCACCCTGGGTGAGGGCCCTGCAAATCTCGGGAACATTTTGTTAAGGGTTGGATGTTTTAATGGGTGGAAAATGGGATTCGGCACAGTGGGGCGGCTGGGCTGGTCCTGTGGGTCCTTTCCTCCCCGCTTCCATCAGGCCAGGGCTGAGATGAAGCTCTCCGGTTGTTCCCTGGCCTCGGTGGAGGGCAGGGGCTCCCGGCGCCGCGGCCGCAGGGTGCTCAGCACCGCGGAGCGGCCAAACCCCCGCACCGGGAAGCGCGTCCTCCTGGAGCTGCGTCAGCGCCCGGCGCTTCCTGGGCGTCTCTCCGGCTTAATTAGGAGTCACATCGCACATCCTGCTCGAACTGCCGAGAAGAGCTGCTTAGCTTGGGAAATTCAGAATCCGCCCGCTCATTATGCAAGATAAAATAACTCTGACTTCAACGGGAGCTGACACGGAGCCTGGAGACGGAGCAGATCTGTGAAGGGGAGGCCGTTTGATCCCTGCTTCGCTAGCTGCTCTAGCGGCTCCTCTCAGGAGATGAGAAGGAATATTAGCCAGGAAATTACTTCCCAGTTAGTTCAAGCTGTGTTTTGCAATGCTGATTGAGGTGGAAGGTGACAGAAACAATTGCTAAATATCAATAATATTATGTACACAATTAAAATGCAGCCAAGAGTCCTTTAATACAAAACAAAATGAGGTTGTGAGCCCATGCAGGGATTCACTGATGTTGCTCGGTTAAATCTTCAACTCAGTGGAATATTTGAAAATGTAATTTTTGCCTCCTCCTCCAAATCCCTTTTAATATTCACAATTGGTGTCTCTGTGAGAGATTTCCAGCTCTGCAAAGTCGTTTGAGCCAAGTAGCTAAGGATTATCTCCAATAAAGCACTGTTATTCAGGACAAATCTCTATAGGCATGTTTACTAAATAACCCTGATATTTTACAGAATATATTACATTAATTACAACCACAACAGCGACAAAAATAGGTGCTGAAATGTTTCAGTCATGGCCATCAAAAAAAAAAATCAACATGGAGCCATTTTTTGGAATAAACCCTCGAAGTCCCAGACAGGCTTGTGTCATTCCGGAGTTCGTGAAAGAAAAAACGCAGACCACCAAAACAAGCAGGGCGAAGGAGGCAGCAGGGCGCCCCTGTCCGTGCCCCAGGGAGGGACCAGTCCAGGCTGGGACGGGGTCAGGCCCCACGCCGGGCTGGGCAGCGCTGGCAGCCGGGCAGGAGATGGATGGGGCAGGAGATGGATGGGGCAGGAGATGGATGGGGCAGGAGATGGATGGGGCAGGAGATGCACAAGGTAGGAGATGCCGGGGGAGGAGAAGGGAAGGATCCTGTTCTCAGCGATGCTCGCGGGCGAGGGTGGGTTTTTCCCTTCTCTCGCAGATCTCCCCGCGGGCGTCGCAGGCACCAGCGGCCAGGAGCGAGCAGCGCTGCGTGTCCCTGCTGAGGGAGCAGCAGCGTCACCCTCGGGCCACGCCGCTGCCGGGCACAGCTCCGCTCGGCACGTTGGCGTTGTGCAAGAAGAGGATGTGCTTGGCTGATGTGAAGGGAGACAGTTTCCCCCGCGGAGGTGCCTGTTCACGGGGTCTGCTCCTTCTTCCGTCATCGATCTAGCGGCTGACTTTGCTCAAAGTCATTTTCCCTCTCTGCCCATCTGGTTTTCCGTGGGTACCCGTCTCTGACGGCTTTACAAGGCACTCAGCGCTCCCGCCGAGGACATCTGGGCTTGCTCCTCCTGCCCAGCGCCGAGTTTACAGCAGCGGCGGCTGCCTAAGCCCCGGAGGGCGGCAGGCGCGGGCGGAGGGAGCGGCTCGGCTCTCCAGAGGCTTTCGGGTGGTCAGCCTGGCAGCCTGACTTTTAACGCTGTTTGAAAACCACGGCCTGTGCTTGCTCTTGCAATAGGGTAAGGAGAAACCTTTGTTTTGGCTGGGGCTTTCTGACATTTTCAGTGACAAAAATAAATTTGATTTGCACAAGCTGTGAAGGAGCGGGAAAGATGTTATTTCTAAAACGCGTGTGGTGCTATTGGATGTGATAAAAGGCTGAGCGAGTCGGTAAATGTAGCAGTTTAGTAGCTTGGAAAAAATAAATCAATAATCATGCAGCAAGACCGATGGTGCTGGAACAGAAGGATGTAGCTGAAAGCCTGCCTGCGGGAGGGGTAACCCTCGCCTTTTCCAGAGCCTTGCCTGGGGGGCGGCCGTTCTTCAGCGAGCCTGGTTCAGCCCGGGGGGGTGAGATTGGCCAATCCTGGGCTGGCAAATGCGAGGCTCAAAGAGGGAGCAGAGTAAAATTCCCCCCGCAAGTGCACGAGGATTTCAGCAGCTCCCACCAGCTGCTGGCTTCAGCCGCCCTGACCCCGGTAGCAACAGAGCTAGCGCGTTGGGCCGGGGGGGGGGGGAGTCCTCCCGAAGAAGAAATCTCACCTTGGTATCAGATTTGTTTCTCCTCATCACCTTTAAGCACAAGCAGAATCCAGAAGAAAGATCAAAGGAACTCATCTTAAGGCAACATCGCCTGTTTTTCAAATCTACTGCGTCATCCCAGACACGATGGGAACATCCGTGTGCGTAGAGGACGGGTGAACGCTCACACGTTACCTAAATCCCCTTGCTAGTCCGTGGGGAGGAACTGCCCTCGCCAAGCTACCCATGAATTAACGCCTTTGCCCCATTCCAATTGCCTGGGCTCCCTTCGCACTCAGCAGGAGGAGCGCGACACCGTTCCCAGAACTGCTCATTCCGCCTGCTTTAGACACCTTTTCTAGAGCGATTCTTGTTTGCCCCATCTCTGATTTCAGTTGTGTGGAAATGCCGGGAAGAACGGCATGCTAGGGCAGGATTTCTCACTCCTTTTTTCAGGAGGGGTGGAGGCCGGCTCCTGCCCGCAGGTTCACGGGTGCCATTTGCACGTAGAACAGCGTGGTCCTTGGGCTTCTCCCGTGACTGCGTAATTCCTCCCGGCTCAGCACCGCCCCGCGCCGGGCAGGCTCCGTCCCCTCGCCCACTCCCGCCCTTGGACTCACGTTCCCACCACCCGGGACCTCGTTGTCCTTTAGCACGCCGTAGTGACCTGCAATTGCGCCCGAGCCACAGGCGAGCGTCCAGCTGGTTCTTGTTTAAGCCAAACCCTTCCCCCCCCACGCCGTCAGACGACTTCTCCTTAGAGCAGCCCCAGCGGCAGATCTGCTCCCGCAGGCTGCCCGGGGGCCCCTCGCTGCTTTTCCTTGCAACCAGCGCCGTATGAATGGGCGAGGATTTGGTCCCGCAGCCAAAGGGCCCCTTCTGCACGGAGTGGGGGGTCCTGGCCGCCTCACGCAAAGTGCGCTCTTAAAAATACTACAGTTGGCTTTTAGTATTTTGGGTCTAGAAGATGCCTGCCAGCGTAACCATAAACAAGTGCCACTGAAGCATCACTCCCAGAGAACCGAGTTCATATACGTATACACACACACACGCACGTCTACATGCCTGCACATACACCCTGTGGCTCGCGCCGCTGGCCCCATTCCACAGCCAGGGGGTGGGCTACCAGCCGCCAGCCATCGCCTCCACAGCCTGGGCTGCTGGAGGGGGGCGAGGACCAGGGCTCCTGCCGTTTCCACCTCTCCTGCCATGGGACCACCACGGCCCTGCCGCCTCCCCCTGGCTCCGAACCCAGGTTTGGGAGGCTGGGCTGCGAGCTGGGAGCTTCTCGCTCTCTTGCAGAAAAGCCAACAGTTTGAACGGGGAAATTTAAAGGGTAGCGTGGCTCCCGGCAGCGAAGGAGAAACAAATGGCCATAATGACAAGTTAGCGCAGGATGCTCTGACTCAACGGAGCCGGGCTGCTTCGCTGCTTAAGTTATTTCCAAAGCAGATGTTTCCTGCGCGTGACTATCGCACGGGTAAGTGCAGAACGGAGTGGGGAAGGCAGATGTTATCTTGACCTCTACTTTCAGGAGCATGATGGCTGATTTTTATTTCTGGCACATAATCTGAACGTATTCATCAAGGAGAACAAGATGGAAAAAAAGGACAGCAGCAGCGATAGCAGCTGTACCCAAAAAAAAGAAAAGTTTCTTTTTGCTTGTCTGAGTAATGAATACAGAGGAAAACAAGAAGTGACCTTGAGCTCCTTCCACCTGCTTTTGCGTTTATTTGCTTTATTTCAGTGTTTCCTGTTTTCTCCTGACTTCCCACTTCCCTTGCGTGTTCAGAGCATCCCAGGACACTCCACGAAGTGCAGCCGCCACGGCTGCAGCACGGGGCTGCTCCGGCTGGCGCGGGCACCGAGCCACAGCCAGGGCTTGGGGAGCCCCGGCTGCGAGCCGCCGGCTTGGCACCTCGTCCTGATCCCACCACAGATCTCTCGGGGGGGTGATTTCCAAGGTTAGCGAGTCTCTGGGGGGGCTCCGAGTTGTGGCCAACAGGCCCTGTGGCAGGGGACGCAGAGGAGCCCTGTCCCCGTCCCCGTCCCCGCTGCTGCGCTCTCCGGCCCCCCCAGCCACCTCGGGGCGGCGGAAGGCGCAGCGGTGGCCGTGCCGCAGGGGCATCGCCTGCCCCTTCCCTGCCAGCACGTCCTGGGCCACGGTGCGAGGGAAACCGCCGCCGAGGAAGGCTTGTGCCCACCACGTTCAAACCGTTCCCGTAGGGCACCCCAGGCACGATCCCTTCTGCACAAAGATGGGGTGCCACACACCACAAGTCACTTCTGAAAGTGTTAATTAACGCATTGATTGATAGCATCCGTATTTCAGTACCACCAGACACCCGTCTGCACCGCTGACCCCATCTCAGGACCGGCTGCTGCTGTCGCCCGTGCCCCCGCCCCCCGAAACACCCTGGGCCGCGTTGCCTGCCCTTCGCTGCGGGTGAGCGCCCAGCACGGCCGTGCCGGGGGGTGGTTGGTAGGACTGGCGGGGGTCCACGCTGCTCGCAGCAGGAGTTGCCCCCAAGCTTAATGAGATACAAAAAGAATCTGGTTTAAAAAAAAAAAAAAAAAAAAGAGAAGAGGCTTTCAGCCAGCACAAGGTCAACCCCGTCAGAGTCCCTGTCAATGTAATGAAGACGGAGCGAGGCAGACTGAGGTGCGAGAGGGAAGGGTAAAAGCAAACTGCTGAGAGCAAAGACGGCGCCGGGATTTCTGGTCTCGGGACGCCGGTGAAGGTCTAAGCCGGGAGGAGCCGCTAAGGCTGGCGCGAGGAGCGAGTCTCTCCTCATTCCCAGTGGAGACAGGGCTGGTGCTGCCCTGCGGACCGCAGCAGGATCGGTCTCCCGTGCCGGGAGGTGCCCGCGGCGCTGCCCAGCAGAGCCCGCTGCTGCCCCGCGCCGCTCCGCGGGAAAGGAGGAAACGGCCGGCCAGCACCCGGCACATCAACGGGGAAACCGCTCACGGTCGTCGGAAAGGGACGGGTTCGGCTGGAGGTGTTTGTTCCGTCTCGGCGCTCACACGCCAGCCGACGAACGCCCGACGGTGTTATCCGCCTCGGGCCCGGCGCGGGTAGCAAGGCACCGCAACGGCTGTAAGGAGAGGCACTGAGCAACGCCTCCCATTGCAAACCTCCACTGGCTCAAATAAGCGCCCTAACAGGGATTTAATAGGGCGCCTGTGTTAATTATATACCCATTTATTGTTAAAAGAGCACTAAAGATTTAATAAGAGATAAATCCAGATGTCTCCTAATGAGCTGAAAGCTGCATGAGGTATGAAGGGCGGAATTCGTGCCAGCGCCCGTCGGTGTCAGTCCGACGCAGAGCTCGACTTCCAGTCCAACCCCGGAGGCGCAAGTACTGCGCTGGGCTTGATCTGGCCTCGTGGCGCAGCGGCAGGCTTCAGTGCAAATGCATAATGACCTTTTCATCAATACCAGATACGTGCAAAGGGATTTTTTTCAAATCAATTTAATGCTTCACCTGCAATTCAATAGCAATGTAATTAGATCGCGATTATGCACGTTCCGCTATTGCTCACTATGACTGCTGCTCTCAGTGACAGGACATTTCGGCAGAAGAAAATAAAATAAAACTTCCCTCCAAGATATGAATGCAGCTGTAAAATTCCCAGGGGTGTTTTGTGGAGGAGCATTTTTACACGCACATGTTCATTTGCAATCAGGCGCTGCCAGGTATGAGGCGGGGTTTGCCCAGAGCCCTGCGAACAGGACCAGGAACGGGAGGAACCGCGGTTCTGCGAGCGCCCTTCCTTCCCGAGGCCAGGCCAAGAAAGCATTATTAACTTGCCTCTTAAAGGTCTGGACAGTCTGTTGCGGAGCTCTCTGGGCCAAGAAGACTTTCCCCCAGGGGAACAGGCATCCGCCCGTGCTCTAGAGTAAAAGCCTGGATCTAAATGTCCGTGGGGAGGGAGCTCTCGTTGTGCTGGGGGGCACGGGCCGTACCAGCGCCTCGGCGCGATGGCGCAGCGCGGGGGGCGCAGCGCGGGGGGCACAGCGCGGGGGGCACAGCGCGGGGGGCGGCTGCGCAGCCCGGTTTGGGGTGCTGTCCTGTACCCCCAGCGTTTCATCTCTCCACCCACAAAGCATCCCTCCGCAGGATGGGAAGGAAAAAAAGACAAGACCAAAAAAAAAGAAAAAATTGATGCCTTACTGCAGATGTTCTATGATTTTAATCCTCTCTCCCTCCTCTTTTCTCTTGTAATTAATTGCATCGCTTTGTCTTGATTCGGAGTGATACAACGGCAACTGTGCTAATCACTGCGAGCATCCCCTCGTAAATACTATTAATTGCTCATATTACACAACAGAGTAGCTATCACTTCTTGCCTGGCATTTTTTTAATGATCATTTGATTTACTGAATCAATTTTTGAAAGTAACACATCTTATTAATTAATCGTAACAAAAGTGCTTGAAAACAGGGGAAGGAGAGGAGAGAGAAGAACACCGAGGGTGCCCAGTTAGCAGAGGCTTTGGGTGGAAGAGATGGGCATCGGGTCGAGCTATTTACGGGCACCAGGAGCCCGCCTGGCCAGGCAGAGGGTAAAGCCCAGGAAAGGAAGCTTCTCGTGTGCAATTAATGATGCAGAGCGCGTGGTAACGCAGGAGCGTCGTGCGCGACTCCTGCGGTGCGAGGCGCTTGCTGTGGCGACAGCGATAGGGCATCGATTGTCCTGTTGGGTCTCTGTGCCTCTGATGGGTTCGTTTGCTTTGCTTGCTTGCCTCTGGTTTAAATTACTCAGCTGAACTCAGAGTTCCTGAGCGGGATTAAGAGCCCCGCGGAGCCAACGGACGCCGTCACCGACTCACAAACCTGCCCCGGAGCCCCCCCCCCCCCCCCCCCCCCGCCCCCCCGGCACCGCGAGCCCCGGGGGGGGGGGGGGGCGGCACGGGGCAGCCCTCACCGCGGGAAACCCCCAAGCCCCCCTCCGCCCCCTGACTTATTGGCATAAGAGGGGGTCTGGAGCGTTTCAGAACGCGCTGAGGAGCTTCGGTCACTGTCACAGTTTTGGAGGTTTCAGCTGAGGTCCTCGAGCAGGGCTGGTGCTCCCGAACCAGCACGCCTCTCCCCTCGGCACGGAGGCGCGGGGGGTCCCACCGCGAAGCACAGCGACTTTATTTGCCCTCGTGCAAGTGCAATTCAGTCCCATTACCCAAGCAAACTGGTATTAAAGAGAGCTTTGACATGAATATCAAAAACGTCCAAAGAAAACAACATTTGTTAAACAAAAGCTCCTTCAGAATAAGACGAGCTCATGTCAACATAAAAAGGACATGCGAGGGGGAAAAGGGGGAAAGCGGGCAGGCAAGAAACCTTGATATCAATCAAGCCTAAGCACTCCACCAATCACCAGCTCTCTAAATCAAGAAATCTGGCAGATTTTCCAAGGGAGAATCAATCTTCCTGTCTCTGCAGTAAATACTGCAATCCTTTTTCCAGCACGGTATAGAAAATGTGACTGCCACATTCAAGATTTATTGAAAAATATTCTGCCAGACTGTTTGAATGTGGCAGTTCCAAATGTTTTTAAACAAGAGGTCAGAAGAGTTAGCGCGGCTCTATCCCCCCCCGTCCACGGTGGTTCTGGTGCAAGGCGGCTCCCCCGCCGACACCGTCGCACGGGCCCGGGCGCAGTTCCCCTCCGCGTGCCGTACGCCCGAAGCCCTCCGTGCAGCTCCATCGACCCCCCCATTCGCCGGCAACACCATTTCCCTCAGCCCACCGCAGCCCTGCCCGGCGCTGCTCCGGCGGGGGGGCTTCACCCGCGCCGGGTCGGGGTGCGCGAAGGTGTGGGGCCCCGCCGGGACATCGCGCAGGGGAGAAGCCGCCACGCTCGGTACGGTCACGTCTGCGCTGCTGTCGAGGCGGGGGCGCCTGCGTTGCACGGCGGGGGGGCGGCGCCGTGTCCCCCTCCCGCTCCCACGGGAGACGTCTTTAAAGCGCGTGCTCCCGATGAAGGCTTTCGTAAAGGGAAGCATCACGCTGCCTGGCCGTTATCCACGCGGGGAGAGGGGGAAGGCTCCGCGCGGTAGCGTTATGGAGAGCCGGCGTGAAGAGCCCCGAATTCAGCCTCGAATGCCCCTTGGCGTCGAATGGACAGACAGACGTCGTCCAAGCTGGCCTGGCGGGTAGGAGGCAGCGAGTGGCGACGGAGCCTCCTCACTTGGCCTTCAAGGGAGAGAACCCATCCCAGTAAAACTTTGGGAAGGGCACTCAACGTTCCTCCCCGGTGAGGAGAGGGGCAGGGGACGGGCAGGGGATGGGCTGTTCCCTCCTGCTCACCCTGCAGCCTCTCCAAGAGCTCGCCACGAGAGCTCAGCTCAATGTGGGTTTTAACAAGCAGCAAGGTGTGTGCCCGAGAGGAAAGCTGAGGTTTGATTTCCCTTCAGAGCACACGGGATACGGCCACAAATGCCTCTGTAAAGCAGCAGAAGGGGACCTTGCAGATTCTTTTTTTTTCTACATTGGTAAAAATATTTATTCCTTTTCCGAAGAGATATATATCCGTGTCTCAGTTTTCTGCACGCGTTTTCACTTTCTCAGAGGCCCCAGGAACATATTTAATGGGAAAGCGCTGCGGGAGCCTCCCCGGAGCTGCAGCGCGGACGTGCCGCCCGCTCCTCACCCGGCAGCCGGGGCCGAACCGGCGGGGTCCGAGCTGGTGCTCCAAACCCAGGAAGAACAATTTCCTTTAACAATTAATTACTGCTGACATCTAATACAACTGCAGCATGCAGGCACACCAGCTATTAATTAATCAGCAGTTTGCACAAAAGAAAGTATTGATTTGTTGTTCCTCATAAGCCTGGAATATTAGATAGAGGACAAGACAAATACATAAAGCAAGGGAGGAGAATTGGCCTTCAGGAATGAGACCAATGGGAGGACCCTGGGTGTTTCGTACGGGACACCCGCGTCCCCAGCAGGGTCACGGCACCAGAAAGGCACGTTCAGCGCCGCTAACTCGCTCTTCTGAAAAAATAACATCTCCACAATAAATAAATACCCGAATAAATCAAGCAAGCCGTGACGGATGCTACTGAGCTGGAGCCCCCGATGCACCCCCAGCAGCCGCGCCCCCAGCCCCCAGGGACCACCCCACCTCGGCAGCTTCGGCGCGTTCATCCCCCGACGGCACAGGAGCGTCCTGCTGTCCCCGTCCCGCAGGCGGGGGGACCCCAGCCTCGCCCCCGCTTACGCGAAGCCGCCGGGCTGCAGCGGGGTCAGGGACCGGGCGCCCCAGCCGCACGGCCGCCCCCGAGCCCCCCGCAGCCGGCTGCCGCCCACCCCGCGGGGATTCGGGGGCGATCGCGCAGGTTTGGCCAAGGTGTGGCCTTGCACGAGCGCTGCGGTGACCAGGAGCAAGGAGGGCAAGAGCCAGAGGGGTCTGTCACAGCTGGTGAGCGGCGCTGAGCACGCCCGGCCGTCACAGACGGGTGTCACAGACGGGTGTCACAGCTGGGTGTCTGTCACAGCCTCGTGTCACAGCCGGGTGTCTGTCACAGCCGGTCCCCCTGCAGCTCCGGTGGCAGTGGGCTGCAGGGAGGCAAACGGTGCCTGAAGGATCCTTCCAGGATGACTTTTGCTTGCACCGCCCCAGGCGTCTCATGCGCTTGGAGAATTCAGGTGCTGGCACTGATTAAACGAAACAATCTTCACAAATACTCGTTTTCAGAGCGGCACTCTCCGCCTGGCTCTTCTCCAGCGGACGGGGCGATGCCTGGGACCAGGCACCGAGCCCCCGGGGACACGCACGCCCGCCGTCCCCCGCACGGAGCCGCGGAGCAGCGGGCAATGGCACTGCGCTGCTGGCTGAGCGGGACCCGGCTGCCGCACACAGCCCGGGGGGAAAATTCCCAACCGCTGCTCCATTGGAAAACGTCAGCCTCTCAATTCTGGATCCTTTTCTGCGAGCAATTCCGCTGAATTCTGTCTCGTGTCCCTGCAAGCCTCCTTCCCTTCCAGGCGACGGCGGCGCCCGCGACCCCGAGGCAGCACAGCCGGGGTTTCGCCCGATCAACCACGCTCCGGTTTTTCCTGGGGCGGAATCTGCCCCGTGCGCGACTCCAGCTCGTCGTCCCCAGACCCGGCTCTCTCTGCGCGGATGTTATTTCCCCTCGCAAACGGCTTTCCCGCGAGGTGGAAGCTCCCCTTCCCGAAGCGTCTGGTGTAGGCGCCGGGGGCAGGGTGCCCGGCCCTATCCCCCAGCCCCGTGCTCCTTTCCAGGCGCATTCCCCATGCCCGCCCGCCCCCGGGAACTGGTTTCCAAAGGAAACAACAAACCTAACTGGTACTGGCCCTAAGCCGGCGCTTCTTTTCAGCTGCCTCCATAATGAGGTCACTCATATTAGAGCTACAGAAACAAAACCCAACGTATTTCAGGGAAATTGGGTGCAGCAACAGCAAGTTCTGTTAAAAAGGGGTTTTCAGGTAAGTTCTGCAAGAAATCTTGGGGGTCCAGCATTCCTCGGTGAGCTCAGAAGGGCGCTGTGCTGCCGCGGCTCGCTGGCGTCTCCCCAACATAGCGCAAACCGAGATTTCTGCTCACAGCTTTGGCTCCATTTTTGAAAAACAGAAATTCAAGGATATTTACAATTAAGTGTCACCCAAAAGCCAGAAAGAACACGTGCCTCCTCCTCAGGACGCCTGCACAACGCGCTCTGGCATTATCTGGGGGTGGGCTGCAACCACGTCCCTGGTCCCACAGGGGATGAAGGCTCCTGCCGAGAGACGCTGCCCTCCCCGCCTGCCTCCTGCGCCTTCGGAAGCCCCCGCGCCAGGTCCCCGACGGCGGCCGGCCCCGCGCTGGGGTCCCCAACTGCCCCGCGCCGGGGTCCCCGCCTGCCCCCGCGCTGGGGTCCCCGCCTGCCCCACACAGGTCCCCGGGCGGCTGCCGGCTGCCCGTCCCCTGCAAAGCCGCGGGGGTCCCCAAAGGGGGAGCGAGTCGTTCCAGCAGCGAATATTAACTCTGGTTACACGGCATTTGGTGACAACGCGGTCACGCGCATACAAAACCCAAACCTGAACACCAACAAGATCTCGTGCCGGCAGTTTCCATGGATGCAGGCAGAACTGCCAGCCCGAGCTAGCTGGCTAGGAAAGACGTTCTTTGGGCCAGAACGTCACACGCCCTTTCTCCCTGCAACTACGTGCGTGGTTTTTACGCCGCCGGTTCCCATTTCTATTCCCGCCGCACCTATTCCCATTGCCAGTCCTTGAACACCACTGCGAGGACGCACCCCGCCGCAGGAACAGCTCGATGGGATGGGTAAGTGGCCACCATCTCGTACGCAGAAATACCCCTGCCGGGAAGGGTGAAGCCCGAGCAGCCTGATCAGAGAGCATTTGAGCACGGCCAGGCTCAGCGCGGCTGATCTCATCATTTTCCTGGAAAGTTCTATCTTCCAAAGCCAGAAATGTATTTGAAGAGAAGGCTTCCCTGCAGCCCTTTCCTTTGAAGCCGGCAGCGGGCTGGGGCTCCCCGAGAAGACCAGGACCACCACCAGTCCAGCTTTGAATACCTCCACGGAGGGAGAGCACACGACCTCCCGGGACAGCCCGTCCCAGGGTCTGACCGCCCTCACACTAAAGAAGTTTTTTTTCTGATGTTAAATGTAATTTCCTGCATTTCCATTTGTACCCATTCCAGTTGCAAAACCGGAAGATAAATTTTGGAGTGCTTGGTGTGCGCTCAGATGGCAATGCAGAGACAGCGGATCGCCCCACGGGACGTGCTGGACAGGAGCAATCCAGTCAAGGGGAGCGCGTTTGCACGTCGCCTGCAGAGGGAACCACTCTTCACCTACCCAAAACAAGCCCTGCTTTGGGAGACATGCTGTGATCGAAGCTAAGGGGCAGAGAAAACCAACCTGCCTTCGACTGCAGGGACAGGGCGTCTGTGCTGCTCCCAGGAGAGGGAACCGGCTCTTTGCAGCAGAGAGCACCGGCACCTTTTGTTTTGGCCGCGCCGTGCCCGATGGCTGCCCTGTACCCGATGGCCGTGCCGTGTATACACAAATAACACTGAAGAATTTTCTCCAATTAGACCTTGCACAGCAAAAAAAAATGGTTTCCAATAAATGCAATTCCAGGCAAGCCAGCTGACCTAATTCCATGCCTTTAATAAGGCATGTGTTTAAATGCCCTATTGGATCACAGCCTCGCTTTCTGTAGTAGGTATTTTTTCATAATTAGCAAACAAACTGAGAGAGAAATAAGCCAGCTGGGAAGCAGGACAAACCAAGAATGGTTCTTTCTGCCCTGTACCGCAGTCGCGTAGCAGGGATAACGCAACGCTCTCACCAGATCCTCATGCACTGCGACAAGGCAATTTCCTCCAGGCTGCTTATTCACTATTCAGCTCGGCTCTTATTGACTGTGTAAATCTAACGTGAAAATAATTCCTTATTTCCCTTAAGATAGCAATATAATGAGAAAACAGCACACCCTGTACCCCAGCTAGCCCTTGCAGAAGCTTTAAGCAAAATTTTGGCGCGCGTGTCTTTTCAGGACCGTGGTACGTTGATGCGGACGCTCTCCCAAGGCCCGCGTGCTGCCGTACCCCCCCAGCTCCTCTGGGCAGGAGGGGGGGGACACCCAGCTCCTCGGGCACGGCATCTGCCCCGCCAGGTCCGGAGGAGACCTGCGCCTCCCGCACGGGTGGCCCCAACGGGGCTGAGCGCTCCGCTCCACCGGGAAAGCGGGGGGAGAAGGAGAGAAGGGGAGAAACGATTGCCGGTGCTGGCTCGCTCTTCCTGGCGCTCAAAGACGCTTGAAAGCGCGGTAAGTGATGGGGAAGAGCGGACGCGCAGAAGGGAGAAGGCAGAAAAGGGAGAGGGGTGGCGAGAATGCTCCCCAGCATTCAGTGCAATTGACTGAACACCTCCAGGGATTTCGGTTCCCCCCGTTCCCGTGCCCAGTCCCGCGCTGAGCTCCCCGGCTGCTTCCAGCGCAGCCCCAGCCCCACGGCCAGCGCCGCTCTTCCCTCTCCTCGGTTACAGCCCCGCGCGGGGACGACGATGATAAAGCGTCGCACCAATTCTCGGTGCCCTGTGCACTGCATCTCGTTATTCAGAGACAGAGGCTCCCTAGCAGACGCGCGGCGGGCTTTGCGTGGGGAGATCAGGCTGCAAAGCGCTGGAGCGAGGGCCAGCGACGCGAGCCATCGCTGCGCTTTGTCCTTCGGGAGGTTGCTCTCCACAGGAGGCCAAAGCTGGCGGGGTGCCCCGGGGAGCCAGAGGCCTTTCCTTCCCAAATAACAATTCCCACCTCCCCCAGCCCCAACGACAACAACAAAACAGGCAAAAGCGCAGAGGCCACACGCGTCCTGCGCTCGGCGGAGGCTGGAGGCTCTCCCTGGCCCTGCCCCAACGGTGCCGGGGTGCAGACGAGCCCGGAGGTTGGCACGGGGCCGAGCCCCCTGCCAAGGGCCGGCAGAGCAACACCAGCACGGGGCACCGGCACCACCGGCCACCCCCCGGGCGCCCGCTCGGAGAGCTCCCATCGGCCGCAGCCCACCCCGCGAGCTCCCCTCGGCCGCAGCCCGCCCCGAGAGCTCCCCTCGGCCGCAGCCCGCCCCGCTTCTGCAGGGAGCCCTGGCTGCGACCCGCGGGCGGGCAGAGCGGGGCGAGCTCGGCAGCAGATGAGCCGCGGTCCCTGCATCCCTTCTTGCGCTGCATTTTCTTTCCTTGCTGTTTAGCACTTTAGAAACAAAACTGCTCGGAGATGGCTCACCAGGGACCTTGGGCTGGGGAAGCAGGAGGAAGCGGCACCGAAGCACATGGAATATTCATTCCACAATGAAACCCTAATTCTGCTCAGCAGTTCATCTCGTGGCAGTACATCCCAAAGTGGAACTTGAACACCAAGGTGAATATTAATTACGCTGCTGTTGGTGTTTTCCTCAGCAGATCTCATTCCTAAGTCGTAGCTCTGCAAATTCTCGTACGCAGCTAAACCTACCACCGAGGCTGAACAGAAAAGGAACGTAGGTGGGATTTACACGCGCGGGGCACGTAGCAAATACCGAGGATTCATAAAACACAAAGTCTATGGCAGTTCAATAAATACCAACCACAACTAAATCCCTAGAGGTTCTCCAGGGCATCCCAACTTCAACAGCAGCCGTAAGCCGGGGCAGCAGCTGGGGACGCAGCCCCCGCCCCAGGGACGCCCCTCGGGGGAGGTTCTCGCCCCACTGCCCGCGTTCTGCTCGGGGGCAGCTGCTGCGGCCCCTTCGGGCTCTCCCTTCCCTTCGGGCCCGTTCCTTCTTGCGGCGCTGGCCCCGTCGGAGCACCGGGGGGGGAGGAGGGGGCATCGCGACGGGGAGCGATGGTGGGTCGGGGTCTGGCTGGCAGCCTGCGCCCTCAGCGCCTTCTGTCACCCCCGCGCTGTCACCTCGAGGAAGAGCACGATGGGACGAGCCGTGCCTCGCCGCCAGCTGCGCAGCTCTTGAGCACGACGGCGGGGCCGGGTTCGCGCTGAACCCTCCAGGCACCCATTTCCGAACGAACGGCTCCTTCGCCCCCTGACCCCCAACTGCTCCCCAGCTTTTCACAAAGTCCCGGTTCGCCGTTGTCAGGTGTGGATTGCAGTGCACGCGTGCAAAGAACATAGGAAGAGTCAGGCTTCATGGAGAAGCTGCCTTAGGGATTTCATTCAAAATTATCATCTTCAATTTTATTAAAATCAATAGGGGATTTTATTACAGTATAAATTAAATGAGAGGCTATTTGCTCCATAGACACCAGAAGCAAAGTACGAGAATCGCTTCAAGCGATGATACCCATCCAGATGTCTCGGCTAATGTTATCTGTGCGCAAGTGGGGAGCTTCATTTCTTTTTCTCTCTTATTTTTTCATCCCTTAAACACCAGGCATAGCTCAGGAAATGTGACTGAGGCTTACAGATGGTGCTTCTGTACCTTTAACGGCTCAGGCTTGCTAATGGCTGGGACACTGGAGGGAGCTCAGAAAGGAACCGAAAAAATCACTGAGGTCTGTAGGAAATGCTCTACAGCGCGCGATTAAAGCGCTCAGTCTGTTCAGTTCATTAAGAAGAAGGTAGAGGTGACTTGATTACAGGGTATTAATGCGTGCACAGGGAGGGCAAGAGGAGGCACTGGGTGGCCTTCGATCCAGCAGAGGAAATGGCGGCAGCGACCGGCAGCACGCGCCCTGCCCGGCGCGCAGGAGGGCGAGGCGCTCTGGGGATCGGGCCCCTGGCTCCCCCGGGAGCGACGCCGGGTCCCCCTCCCTCCCTCGCAGGTTTACACCGCCGCCGGTGATAAATCTCGCTTTCCGTGCGCCCCCGCGTCAGCCGGGGGGCCCTGTGCCCGCTGGCCGCCCCTCGGCCGGCACCCGCTTACGGGGCATCGCTGCCGGCGAGCACCCGCGCTGCGGGGGGAGCCACGGGCGGGAGAGCACCCGCAGGCACCCACGGGGCGCGGGCTCAGCAGCTTAAACGGGGAGATTCGGGTGCACACGAGGTCTGCCAGGGCTGGGAAGCTCTTAAACGCGCGTTTAGGTGGCAGCCCAGTAACGGCACTGCTTTGAGAACTGAAACTTCTAAAACCAGAGTGAGAAAACTGAGGTTTTGATTGAAATGCTGGGATGTTGGGGGCGCCCCAGGAAAAACCTGAAATGCTGGGTTACAGTGGATGCGAGATAAGCTGTGATAACAGCCAATATTCTGTCAAAGTTGATCTAATAATCGCTTAAACTGGACTCAAGTGCTTGAAAGGTTAATGCGGTAACAACTCATTTCACCAAGCTGCCATATATCAGTAGACAAATCATTTAAATAAATATATCCACAGTCAGAGGAGGGTCAGCAGGGTCCTGTAAATGCAGGTCGTATCCTGAGAGGCTGCCAGTTACTGTCACTGATGGGAGAAATTGATGGTGGGCTGATTTGCATGGGGGGAAGCCAGCCCTAAATTCCGCAGACAGAGAAATTAAACACAGATGACAGCCGGTTACGTGATGTTTAAAGCTCACCCCAACACACGACACAAAACTAAGGCACCCCCAGCCCCCCTCAGGTCTTGCGGGCTCTGCAGAAGCGCCCTGGGCCACGGTGTCACCGCCCGGGGAGGTGGGCACACACAGACCCCCCGTGCCCAGCGCGGCATTCGGCGACCCCCAGCCATGCAGGGGCACAAGCGGCTCCTGCCCGGCGGCGAACAACAAATCTGAAGGCCCTGGCTGCACGTGGGTCTGCTGGGGGGGTCGGGGGGCTGGCTGGGGGGATTCAGCTGCTGACCCGGGAACACTCCCCCTTCTTCCTCCCTCCCCCATTTTTCCAGGTTTCTCGAGGCAGAGCTGGCGAGGGTGGGCGAGCTGTGCGGGCGGAGGCTCTCCCCCTTCTGCGGGGGCCCTGAGCCCCGTCGGCCCCGCAGCGCCCACGTACGTCCCCGGGCACCCCCGGGCGTCAGCCCGTCCGTCTGGGGGGAGACCGGGCGCTGCTGCTCCCCGCTGGGCACCGCTCGCCCACACTGAGCAGAGCCGTGCAGCACAGGCTCTATTTTTCCTATTTTTAAATCACTGAGCTGAAAAGCCTGTTTTTAGTGAAGAGACGAGCTCGTTGTTAGAAATGTGACAAATAAGGTCTCTTGTACGAAAAAGAAGAATTCCACAGGTTATTAGAAGTGACACGTCAAATAAAAACTGGATTATAGGCATGGGGAAGTAATTATTTCTTAGAGAGATACCATTAAAATAGCAGGTAGCACTTTTTAAGGCCGTGATAGACAGATAACGAGCGTGGGAAACTGATGAACGCAGACAAGGGCCCAATTCGTTAAGACGGAGCCGGGCTCCCACGGAGGCACCAGGCGACGCCGCGGGACCTCTGGGCTCGGGACCCCTCGGGACGCCCGTCCCCGGGGTGCCCACGCCACCCCCCGGGACACCAGCTCGGGCTCTGCTGGGGGAAAGCTGGTGGTGAAATCCAGGCCGGTAGAGGTGGCAGAAAATACCCACGCGTGCCACAAAAAGCCGTAGTTTTTCATTGACCCCATTATTTCTGCAAGATGGGAATTTCCCCCCGAGAGCGACAGAGTGGAGCTGTACAAATAATTGATTTTTTGGCTCGCTGACCAAACCGAAACAATAAACATTTTTTTTCCAGGTAATACAAAAAGTTGGAAAATGTGTAGCTGAAATGGAATGAAATATCTTGTTTACCAGCTAAGGTTTGAGGGTTTGTTTTTCTTTAAAAGAAACCGAAATTATGTTTACCCTTGAGACTACAATTTTTTTTTCTTAAAAAAGCGTGGAAACAAAAATGTTTTAACTTTTTAAAAAATGTAGGTGGTTTCTGTCAAAATAAGGCAATGTTCTCAGCACAGGTTTGAATAATTTCTGTCAACCTGAGTGTGATTTTTTTGGGAGAAAATGCTGAATTAAACAGAAAAAAACAAGAATCAATGTAATCACTTGAGGAAAAAGCAAATTCCCAGTAGGAATCAGGTGGTTTTTAGCTACCCGGCTACGTTCAGTCATACTTGGGGGATCTCGTCCCGTCCTGTCCTTCGTGACAACCGAAAGAATTGCGGTAAAATAAACCCCGAAGGCTCCAGGGCTTCCTATTGAAACTTCCCATCCGCTTCCTCCAGAAAGCAGTCTCCGTGTCTCGGACGCCGAGCCGGTGAATCCGGCTGCAGCCAGCACCGCCGGCCCCGGAGGATTTGGCGCCTCCCGGCAGCGCCCGTCCTTCGCCCCTCCCTTCCCCGGCACCTTGCGGTCCCGAGCGGCGCAGACCACTTAGCGTTGGGTTTGGTTCTTTAAAACTGACTCCCTGCCTCAAATTAGCACAGGCTGCAGTCACGGAAAGGCGATGGAAAAAGAATTCCCAGAACTGATAAAAAATTAATTTGCCACTTGCGAGCGTGAAAGCCAGGCCCTGGCTTGGTTAAGCCCTTCGCAGGGCCCCCGTAACTGCCCCCAGGGACGACCTCGCCGTACCCGTGCTACGGTTCCCCGCCCGCCAGGGCGGCAGCACGCGCGGTAGACCGGGAGGAAGCCCCGGATCCTGTCAAACGTTCCATGGGTACGGCACAAGGAGAGCCAATCAAGAAGATCCCAGGGTCTGCGCTGCGCCTCTACCCCAGGGGGTGCTGCACAGCGGGGACCTTCCTCCGTCTGCTGAAGATGGATGATGTCTTAATACGCCCTCGCAGACAGACTGACGGACGAGCACGCCCGCGCAGCTCATCGGGCGCCTTCCAGCGGCTCACAGCCGTCCCTCATCCTTCCACCCTCAACCCCCCCGTCCTCCTGATCCTCACTGAGCATCACGGAAGGAAACAAAGACGCAACGCTCCCCTTTTCTTCACAGGGGATTTACGTAGAACGCCATCGTTAACGTATAGACACAACCCAATTTTAAGCAGTGAGATCATTAAATATAGCAGCAGACAAGCAGGGGATGGGGCAAGTTCTTCATCGTTTGACTCTAAAGATCGGATATCTTTTGAAAAGATGCATTTTGGTTTAAACAGACATTCTGTCACCGGACACAAGAATTACCGAGTGAGCATCTAGGCTTAAGGCTGTGCAGCATGGCACACACAAAGATCCTGGGTTTGGGCATGCAAATAAAAATGAAGGCTTTTTGCCCCAGGGTCACCATTTCACAACAGAATGACAATTAATTCTGCATTAACCCCTTCCCTGCACGAACTTCTACTGGCTACGTTTGAGGCACGTTTCTGATTTTTGCTGAATTTGGGAGTGGGGAAGGAGAGCAGAAGCAGTCGTCCTTCGAGCTGCGCTCCTTTGGTGCGGTAATCCCCAGCACGGACAGAGCTCAAAATATTTCGACTCTTTCCTGTCGCTGTAAGATGTGTTCCTCAAGAAAAATCTCACCAGCTGGCGTTTCGAGAGACCATAAGAGAAGTGGTTCCTGAGCAGGTACCGACGTGGCTGGGACCGACGTAATCGCCGCCGAGGACCCGAGCTACGGCCTGCAATGCCAGCGCCCCAGGTACGCTGGGTGCTGACAGAACTAATCAAGAGATGCCTGCAAATACTGCTGGACGTAAATAATAATTAACAAATGTAAGTGAAAATGAACCGAATTCCGGCCTCACGCAGTTTATGGTTTGACCCCCAGCCCAGCTGCTTAATGGAGCAGAGCGGGGTAAAACGCCTGCAGTGGAAGCACCAGAGAACAGCAGCGCGGACCCTTTCGACCCGATGGAGATGAAATGGGGGACATTAATACGCTTTTTAAAATGTAGGGCAAATGACCAAAATAGAAGATGCAGCAAAATTAGTAGAGCAGAAAAGTCCAAGCGATGTGGCAATAACTCATTCTGTTACGACCAAAGGGCTGCTGACGCAGGGCGACCCCACGGAGCCATCGCTGCCGCTTCGAGGCAGCAGGGAAGGAGCAACGGGACAAAGAAAGAAACGCACATCGCGTGGCGGAGCCTGCTCTTGCCTTTCTTCCTTTTGCTTTTCAAGCTTTTTCTTTTTTTTTTTCTTATGTTTTTAGGGTACTGCTGGCAGGAAGTCAGCTCGTACAGCGCATGGAAAGCAGCTTCCTTCACAGACGTCAGGAACCATTTGGGACAGTAAAACCTATTCTTTAGAAATATACACGTGACATTACAAAAAGAAAAAAACACCCAAGAGGATGTTTATGTCTGATTTGCAAAACTGTTTTGTAGCCTCAGCTCCCACTTACTCCTTTTCCTTGCTTTTGCCTCAGGGAGCACAGGAAGAGCCCCCGCATTCCCACGCACGCGTGGTGTTCACGTGGGGCGTCCGTGGGGAGAGGGGTTGGGCAGCTGCAAGGAGGTGGTTACGGAGACCCGTTCGATTTCGGACTAGGTAAGGTGACGGGGAATCTGGGCACAGATGCCTTTCATCATCCGCAGCTAAATCCATAATTCCACCCGTCAATCACGGTTTCAACGTTGCTTTCGCGTGGTTATAGCGGCAACCACGCGGGCCCGTGCCAGCAGGGGCTAAAGCCACCCAAAAGAGAATATTTCAGGTGCCAAGAGACTGGGAGTTCCCCTTCCGCAGTGGTGGGAGGTGAATAAACTCGAGATGTGTAAGCCTTAGGAGAGAATCTGTCATAGCTGGGTCAGTGTGGACTAACGCAGGGGAGCTTAAATGAGGACACCCCCCGGCCAGAAGGCTCAGGTGCAGAAGCCCCCCTGGGCATTTCGGGATATCTGTGCGCTGCTGCTCTCAGACCCGTCCTCGCGCCCAGGCTGCTGCTGGGGAGCCAGGGGCTGACGCGCGGAGCCCGGCCCCGCAGATGCAGAACCGAGACGCGTGTGCCTGCGGGCGCAGGGACCTCCCGGGCGTCCGGCGGGGAGGGCTGCGGTCCTGCGACGGTGGCGACAGCGGGGCACGGGAGAGACGGAGGCAAGGGGGCGCGAGAAATGGAAAAGGGGAAAGAACCGGTTAAGAGGATTTATCCCCTCATCTCTGTCACGGGCACGGAGTGCCGCAGATAACAAAAACCGCCCCAGCCCAAAACGCGCAGACGCGTGCCGGGCTCTTGATCGTCCACTCAGGCAGAATGGGTACGAGTCTTAATTAACGAGGGCGTTGTGATAATGATAAATGGTGCAGTGAAGGGGAGGAATGTTTTCCCCCCCCCCCCGCCTTTGACTCCTGCAGGGGAACGTGGCTCGTCCCCCGGGCTGTTGTGAGGGATCCTTCACTCTAAGATTTTCACCTCCCTTCTTACACAGATAATTGCATTTTACAAGCCTGGTGCTGAGCCTGAAGTCTTCCCGTTTGCTTCATGCAACAACACGCGCAAGAGGTTTAAGAATTTTTGTCTTAATTCAAGCTTTCTGCTGGGCATTTGTGTCACCTGCAGGACTCACCGAGCGTGGTCACGACGAGCAGTCTGTGCCACAGGGCATGCCACCTCTCTGGGCAAAGATGGATCTCTCCCTTCCTAAAAAAATTATGGGTCAAAATGTCTACTAGCATAACTGCCCCTGACCTTGTGCACCAAACTCTCACTTATCCTGTGGGTAAGAACGGCCGTAAGTGGCGTTTAATCCCATTTTCATGCTCCTTCAGAGCGCTGGGAAGTCTCTACCTCACCGAAAACAGGCCCGCCCTGCTGCTGGGGTGAAGACAGCCAGGAGAGGATGAAATTCCTTGATTTTAAGCATTTTCAGAAGTCAAAGCGCCCAAGACGCTGCCAGGATCCTTGGGGAGGCTGACGTGGGGAGGGGTCTCGGAGCAGCCCCACGCCCGAGCACGGGGAGCAGCGAGGCCCCGGGCAAGGGCGCTGCTGGCGCCGTCGGGGGACTCGTGGCCCCCACCCGCCCGCCCCACGGGGACAGCGGCTCGTGGCCGAGGGGCTGCGGGCCTGGGGAGGGGAGCGGGCGGCGGAGGGGCGCGCTGGGCTCCCGCAGCGCCCCGCGGATGCCGCCCTCGCTTGCTTTCCTCCTCCCTTGCCCTCTGCCTGCGGCAACGTGCCGCCAGCTGCCGGGGTTTCTCCCTTCATAGGTGCGTTACAGAATTCCTCAAGCGATGAGCACAGGCTTTTAACTCATCAGGCTAACGAGCACCCGGACCTGGGAGCAGGGTGCCCGAGGACTGGCGGAGCGGGCAGACCTGGGCCCGTCCGGCTGCGCTCCCAGGGCCAGAGGAGGAGCAGCTCTGCCTGCGGAAGGCGACGGCCGCGGTCGCCCGTCTGCAGCGTGCGGCGCCGTGGGAGAACGCTGGGGGCACCCCGGGGAGGGAAACGCGTGCGGGCTTATTCCTTACCAACAACCCACACCTCTAATGAATCTGAACGTGTAGCCATTCTAATTAGCGAGCAAACATTATTTGAAAAACAATGCTTAAATACTTTAGTTTTAATTTAATCGAGTATTTAATAGCGCTGTAATTAATCTTCTAACTGTAATGAATTAAATCATGGTCCTCCTGCAGTTTGATTTGTAGTGTTGACTTGACTTCAGAAAAGCTGTCCAGCACTGGATCCTCTGTGGCTGCCTTACGAACTCGAATCTAAACCAATCCTCCCCGCCACACAGGCCGAGATCTGTTGTAACCCAGCGAGCATTATTCAGCTTCAATCGCGAGCACGGCCTCTCCTACGCCGTTAATGACGTTTGCCGCTTCTCACAGCACAGAGCATCCTCAGAGGCTCATGACCGCGAGTGCCGGGCTGGGATAGAGCACCTTGAATACGGGGCAAGGCACAAGTTGCTTTGCCTGATGATCAGGGTTGAACCTGACGATAAGACCTGGTTCTCCCAGCCCTCTGGGCATTAACTGGGTCAATAATTTGCTAAGGACATCTCTGCTAATTAGCGCGATGCTTACGGCCTTGCAAATAGAAAAGAGGTCAACCACTTCTACTTCATGAAAGACGTGAATCTGCAGGACAACCCCCCCAGTTCTACCTTCTGTCGAGCAATTTCTGGCACAGCAGCGTCGTTTTCCTTCGCAGGGAGCTTTAGAGCTTCCAGCCTCCCTGTTTTTCTTCTCTAGCTATCTAGAAAATAGATTCCCATTTCATTTGGACAGTAAGATTTCTAAGAATGTCCACAGTCACACCAGAAAGCAAAAACATCGTGGGTCTTCAGGAAGTAAAAATTTCAGGGACACCTCAAACACATTTGGGAGTTAATTGGACACTTCCCAGATATTTAAAACATTTGCTTGGGTTAAAGCCCTTTGTTTATAAAAGTGTTTTTACAGCCGATGAAATATGCACTGAAACAAGAAACCACTTCCAAACAAAATGACCCTGGCTTTTTGTGATAAAAATGCCAAAACGGAATGCTGCAACATTTTAAACGTACCGGTGTTCGCGTGCGTTCCCAGCTACTGAACCGCGAGGGTCGCACATGTGGAGACAGAAACCGCCCCGCGGTCTCGCTGCAAGAGCAGATGTCAACCCAGCGCCAGGTTCGGTATTCGCCAGCTGGAGGCCATGCTCCCCTAAGGCAGGGCGCCCGCTCAGCCCACGGGGAGCGTCAGCGCTTTGGGAGGCGATTCGTAGGGAACTGTCGCGGCCGTCTAAAACTGAAAGAGCCTACGGGTTCCCAGGGGCCACCACCAGAGCTGGAATGACTGGCTCCTCGGTGAGGAACCTCGGCAAAATTTGAGGAACCGTGTCCCTTCCCCTTGGCCGTCCGACTAGCGCGGGAGGGTTTTCAGTTCGTTATTACAGCACTGATAACCCCAATAAACGCAGCATCCAGCTTAACAGAAACTGGTGAAAATACATTTTGCATCAGCTGCCAAAGCCTAATTGCTCATCAAAGCATAGAAACAAATCCAACGACATTAATACTGCCGTGAGGAATTCTGTACCGAGACACGGTCATTCTCATCCCACAGCCATCAGCCAAACGTGAACGTCCCGCTGCTGCAGCGGCGTCCCCAGGGGACACGCAGAGCTGGCTCGCAACCTGCTGGGAACCCAGGGTGAAAAGCTTTTCCAGAGGCAAGGTAGAAAGAGAGGATTTCAGCCTCAGGGTGAGAATAGGTCTCAGCATTTCAAACGCCCCCCCCCCCGCATTCCCGTGCCCATGCGTAAGAGTTGCTTGATCGCTGCACAGAATTGCTTGGGGCACTGCGACTGGGAGCTGTCAGCAGCACCTTTTAGCCTGGTACGAAACAAGGGCCAGGCACCTTCCCAAGCACAGTTAGCAGGCTTGGCAAGAAACATCCATTTTTCATTTCATTCAAAATTTTAATGAATGTCTCCAAATTATCAGTACAAATCTGAAAACGCATGAAGTTCTCCCCAAAACATGACAACAAGATTGAATGATATTTGCCAATAGGAAATCTGTCTTGTAGCAGCCTTTAAACCTGAACAACTCGCCATCTGTTCAGAGTGCAATCAAATACTCCTCCCTCCCACGTCTCTATTTCCCCGCATATTCATTTATCTCCTTTCATTCTTTCCTCTCGTTCACTAGCGGCGGCGGGTGGGACGGTGATGAAACCACGGCAGGCAGCGGGGCGAGCATCCGCGGCACGGCAGCGCTTCCCATGGGCGTGTGGGTGGCTCGCCCCACCCGCCGTGCCCCCAGGAGCCGGCCGCCCTCCGCCCCACGGCCTCCCCGACTCGATGCTTCTCCCTCCACTACCAACACCATCGCAGTCAATAATAACAAGTTGTGCTGTACGCCGATGTGCCCCGGGGGGAGAAATGTTTGACTTCCTGAATGAATAACTCTTAATACCACTTAAAAGAAGTAATCTTGACAAGTTGATGTATAAGGTTATTTGTCACGCACTGCAGTGCTTCGCGATGAGCTTAGACTTGAAGGCGACGTACAGTTCTAAAGAGAAAGCGTTGCTATCACGAAGGAGACCCATCCTCACGTCCTCGGCTGCCGCAAGCCAGCAGTGCTTCACTGAAACCTGGGCACCCCTCCTGAACGAGGCAGCCAAGAATTAGCCTCTTATTTCTGCAGTTACACCCGGCCACATCTCACAGTCACCGCCTGGTTTTAGTCCGTGCAGGCTCGAGCCCAAGCCACGGCTCTGGCACCGCGGCCGCTAAGCAGCAGCAGCAGCCGCCGCCGCCGTCCCTCCCCCAGGGGACTCGCCGCGCGCGTCGTTTCCAGCTTCATCAGCAACATCACCCGCGATCCCGGGAGCCGCTGGCTTTGGGAGCACCGTGTCGCTTAGCTGCTGCTGTATCCAGACTCCTCCGAGTCCAAATCACAACCCCCCCAGTGTAAATACGGCGCTTCCGGGGGGACTTGGGTTTAAGGTGCTGGGACCAAGAGCCTCAGGCTTATTTCTCAGGGGTGAGGCAAGCTCCCGCGCGCAGCGCTCCTGCCCCGCATCCCTCGAGCCCCGGCGACGGCTGCCCCACCGCCATCGGCCGCTGAGAGCTGAGGAGCATTCAGGCTAAAGCTGGCTTCCTGGGCGCTCGTGCAGGAGGCCTCTGGGCTTCAGAGGCTCCCAACACAGCTTGGCCACCTCGTTCTATCACTACAGGAATGATTGGGCTCCTGTTAACAAGGAAATTATTTTTTTTTTCCCCCCAAAGCATTTTTAAATTGAAGTGCTGACTTTCCCTAATGACTGCACGTCACGCTGGATTGCGAGCACGGGTCCCGTTGGGGACGCCTGTCCCTTCTCAGCAAACACCATTTCTGCAGCGAACGCCACCTCAGCCGGCGCGGTGCCGCCCGCTGCCAGGAGACACCTCAGAAGCACTGCAGGGCCAAACTGCCTTGGAACACCTACTGCCATCCGTGGGGGTTTGCCTGGAGAAAGAAGTGTGCCGTGCTCAGGAGAGGAAGATGTCTAATGGCAATTAGCCCTCGCCATGGCAGCATTACAGCACGCTGCCAGAGGCTTAAGTAAGCGACGAGGGTTACCCAGACGAGTTTTCCCCAAGGCGTTGTGCCCCTTGTTCTTCCTGGATTTCGCCTCAGTAAACCAAAGAACAACTTTAGCTTCAGGAAGACCATCGTATTTCTCTTCATTTTAACACGCAAGCCAACAAACCCATCACCTCCAGACCGAGCTGGACTTCAGCTTTCTAGGTTTCTTAAGTGCAGACACAAAAAGTAAGAGCTTGATGTCAAAACTCCCATTTACCAAACCAAGGTCCCCACACAGCACCGAGCTCTAAGCCATCCTAGACGCCGCTGGGCGTACCTTCGCATCATCTGGCTTTCACTGGCCTCCTGTTTGCCACAGCGACTGCTCTGTCAGGGTTCACCATGTGCAGAAGCCAAATAATCGCTGTAATCAGGAATAAACTGTGGATTTAATTGACTTGTACGCAGATGTATTAAAATTGTTGTAAACCAGAAAAATTTAACGCTATGAAGACATACTCCATCACATGTTATTCATCCCCACGCCATTAGCTCATCAAATTAGGAATGCATAAAGTAGTCAGTGCTCAGTAACTAAGTCAAATTAATACACGCTTAATTAAAATACAAAATGAGCTTTAAGCCATTCCATTTCATCTCCCTGTTTACAGAGCTGTCTGCACCGTACGAACCCAGTGGCCCGTCAGGTCTGGATGAGGACGCAGCAGAGCAAGTCCCGCTGTGATCAAAAATCTGAGAGCTGCTCAGCTTAAACCAGAGGATCCCGTCTGACTGCTCAGCTTAGGCCACGCTGTTCGTTAGCGTTCCCTCTCCTACAGGATCGCTTCCTAGGGAGAAAGCACTTTTCCCAGTAGTTTTATACTGGGGAGGGGAGGTTGAGATGATTTTTCTCCAATGAAGCATTTCTGCCTTTCCCTCGGTTTGCTACGCAAGATTTCTTTGCCGCAGCCGTCGCTCCGCTCCGCCTTGCAAACGGCTCTGCTCTGCAGAAGGCAAGCTGCTTTTCAGCGAGCAAACTCTCACTGTAATGGATGGAAAACATTATAAATAACTAATAGCGCTGCAAACACTGAAGGACTATCCATCTTCCAGTAAACTGCACACGCTTTTCGGGTTTGGTGACTTCTTCTCCAGGTCTCCCGGAAGGAGTGTGTAAATGTAAAATATTGCAGCTATCACCCTTTATTTCTGCAATCAATTTTGTTCCTGTGTGATATTCATGTTTTGCAAAAATGGCTCTTTAAGAGGAGTTTGCTCTGCTATCTGCGAGCCAAGCGGAGCTCTGCTGTTGCACACAGGGAGTGAAGGCGGCCAGCGGGGAGGGTGCCTGACAGGTTAACGAAGGGGGCGCTTTTCTGAGGAACGACAGGGAAAAGGCATCGCGGAAGCCTCTGCCGTAAGCAGCCCCTCGCTCCTCCAAACACTGGTAACTGTGTCCTAAGCTTGCCCTAAACCTCGCTAATCCTCAACGCCCGCATCGCACTGTTTACAGACGAAGCAGCTGGCGTGCAGAAGTGACACCGTGTTTATCAGACGCTCTGCCTGGTGTTTGATAGGTTTTTGTTGCCTCCCCTTTAGCAATTTGAGCGCTGTGAACCGGCTCGGCTCGGCCAGCTTACTCGGAAGCCAGTAAAAAGTCATGAGTGCAGGCAAAGAGGAGCGCTTCCCCGCTGGCAATGCCACGGTGGGTCACCAGCGTGTCACTAACGCTGCCACCCGAGCGTCTCCTCCGCTTCCGTACGCTTTGCGCATGGTTACGCGATTCCGCCCCACAGTCTGCTGAGCTCAAGCCGCCCGGGAGACGGCCAGCTTGCCCAAGGCACAGACTAGCTTCTTCTACGAGTAACGTCATCTAAACATCCCTTTACTTCCAAAAAACCTTGCATTCTTCTATTTATTATAAATGCAAACACAAAAAGTCTGCCCTCCTGTGGCATGTCCACGGAGCACGGATGCCGACCCTTCACTGACACGGCCCTGGACGCTGCCGGCCACACGTGCGACAGAGCCAGCTCCAGGCTGGTCGTGCAGACCGTGCGTTTTTGTATTTTGCAGATTAATTTCGTGGGTGCCTTGTGGTTGTTTTCCATCTGTTCTGGCTGCTTAGGCCACCTGGAAGCCAGGCCTGAGCACACAAGGTGCCTCGCAGCCGCGTGCGCGTTCCGTGGGACACGGTTCGGGGGCACCCCCCGGCATCTGCCCGAGCCTGGATTCCCCGTGCTCTCCCCCCGTCACCTCCTTTGAGGGGAGCTGCTGTGGCAAGCGTTTTCATGGCTCCTTCAGTGCTGCAAATGCACTTACATGGTCTGTAACAGATGCTGTAGGGTTGCGATCATGGCAATCTGCAGCAAGCCTGCTTCTCTGGATGCAAATTGACTCTTTTGGATGACTTAACGATAATAACAGCCATTCAGCAGAGAAAAGAAAGAGGAAGCTTTCAAGAACAGGGACAGATATCACTTGCTGGATCAGGAAATAACACAATAGATGGGGTTTTGAAGACCTGAGGTCGAACAGCAGCGCAATGGATTTGAGCTCACACCCCAAACAGGTTTACATCTCTGCTTTTTCCTGGCGCCCGTAGCCACGATAGCGTTTTTCCAGCCACGCCATGGAATGACATTTTCAAATCCTTCCTGCCCCAGTATCACTGCAGGCGCATCTCTGCATTGACCTTTATGTTCATCTTGGATGTATTCATGGGGTGGGAGTCCGTGAAGAGCGAGAGAAATAGTCCATTAAAGAGAAATAGTCCATTAAATCACATCCGGCGCCATGGTTCAGAGCCCGGTAAGTTTAAACGTACTCGCAATGCACCCTTGTGGGTGGAACAGTTTCCTACCGAGCAACTTGCTAAGTTGCAATCCCACATACACATGCCCACCTCGGATCCTCACACTACAGTATCTGCTAATTGGTCTTCACTCTGTTTATCCTTTAATTTTTTCCTTTTGTTTGCAAATAGAGCTCTTACAGAAAGCACCAAAACAACAAAGCATCTGGCTGCCAAATTTCTTTGCTCCAAGTTGTTAATTCTACAGTGAGGGTACAAAAATGCATTTTGTATTTCTCTCTCAGAAGTTTATTATAGAACGAGAAGGGCTCGAAGCTCTGAATGCCCACTAAACCCCTGAAAAATTTCTAATGTTATTTCTCATTTCCCTGTCGCACAGCTCATTTTTCTCCTCTTACAAAGCATGAAGGAAGACGACCACGAACCACGAATTCTTGGAGGTGCGACTGCGTGGATTGCACGACCCAGACAACGTTATTAATCTCATGAATAAATCAGAGCCCGTCAATAACCCTGAGGTGGAATCGCCACGCAAGGTGCTTTCGCAAGGCCCTGTTTAAATGCTAAAGATTCTTTTCAAATTCCAGTGCTATGTTTCAAGTCCTGGAGGTAACGTGTCAATTCGGATAGCAGCGATGCCGCAGTCACGCTGGAGGAGCCCATACCGCTCTGAAAGACCTTGCTGACCCTGAGCCTCGGGGGACAAATCCAGCGGCAGGGGAGAGCCCAGCCACCACCGGGCAGCCACCGGTGCTGCTCGGAGGTTTCCTTCCCAATAGCCCCGCGGCAAATAACCCTTTGGGGGTTGAAGAGGCACCAAACACCTCGCATCCCAGACAGTTGCTCTTGAGGCCAGAGGAAGGGGGCGAACAGGGCAAAGCCCTGGGAGAAGCCGTCATAGCTGCTCTGTTCATCAGCTAACCGCCCGACGAGCTGCCGGCACTGTTGTGCCAGCTTCCACTGCCTGCAATGCAAACTACAGTCCTGACGCTGGCTATTTAAGCATTAATTAGCTCGTGGTGATATCACAACTTTTGCTCTCAAGAGCCATGTACAGAGGGGACAGGCGCCCAAGGAGAGGAGGAGCCTGAGGGGACAGGCGCCCAAGGAGATGATGGGACAGAGGGGACAGGCACCCAAGGAGAGGAGGAGCCTGAGGGGACAGGCGTCCAAGGAGAGGAGGGGCTGGAGGGGACAGGCGCCGCACGGCACACGTTGCTCCTCAGGCCTTTCCTTGGAGCGCCAGCACTCACGCAGCACTGTGCTCGATGGCAGACCCACTCTCGCGCCCTGCCCAAGGCCCCAAATTGCACAGGGGCAGTGCCCAGCCCCTGACGACCAAGGAAAGGGCGCCGGTGCCAACACACAACGCAGCCACGCTCTGAACAGCGCCTGCGCGTCCTGCAGGGACGCGGTTTTGCCGAGGTGGCCGGGCCACGGCACGGTCTGCGGGCCAGGGAGCTCAGTTAGGCCACGAGAAAGCATTCAGGTTAGGCGCTGCTTGGCCAAACCAGACCCACTGAGCGCTGCTCCCCGCTGCGCCTGATCTCCTGCGGAAGGCTGGGCCGAGCCGAGTGCCGCCCCGCAGCCCCCGTCGGGAGCCGGCTCTGCCGCAGCCGCGCCAGCCGGACCGGGAACCCCAGAACATCTCCCAGGCCCGCGGGCAGGGGCTTTGTCCCAGCTGGCCGGGTGGGAGGCACCTGAAGCTCAACACGCACCAGGAGACCCGTGGCCGAGGGTACGATGGCAGAAGCCCAACGCCGCGGTCACTCCTGACTCGAGCAGAGCTGCAGACTGGGAACCTCCTGGCAGCGACCCACCATCGCTCCCAGCCTAGCCAAGACCCCCTGCCTGGCCACGGGCACCTGGATTTGGCCCTGGTTCCTGCTCAGCCCCCTCTGCACAAGGGGGCGAAGGCGCCCAGAGGTGCAGCCCGAGCCACGGGAACCCCCTGCAGCCCTTGGCGCAGCGAGGGGGGGCGAGGAAGAGGCTGAGGACAAGCTGCCGTTGTTTCCCCGGGAGTATTTCCAAGACTAATCTCTGCAGAGATAAGAGTCCTAAAATATTTATATGAAGAATTTCATGCTTCAGTGTAAATCCCACTGTAAGCCCGACAAGAGCGATAGGGTTTTTTTCTCCTCCCTGTCTCTCCCTGTCTCTGTCTCTCCACACACATAAAAATAAACTGATAATATCCAGCTGGGCTGGATGAATTCAAAGCTACTGAGCTGTGGAATTACAATTGCCCAGAGAAAAGCACAGAAGGAAGCAACGTTCCTTCCTACAGAGCAGGGGTGAGTAATGGAGCGTAAACGTGCGAGCCGAGCTCCCGCACCCTCCTGACACCCCTACACATCACCTGGGCGATGCCGGCCGTGTGAGAGCTGAGGGAACAGGAGATATCATCATCATCATCGAGGGGGTGAAGAACAACACTGTCATCATGGCGCAGAGATATCAAACAGCACAAAGAAATCAAATGTGATTGTGAGAGGTACAAACACCACATAATTCATAATATCAAGTGCCAGACTTCCGAGAGCTGCGGGACTGCTCCGCTCCCTCCAAAAATGAGACGTTTCAGCCTACAGACCGGCGATGCACAGGCAAGGTCCCAGCACCTCCGATTAACGACCGAATCACTGAACGCAAGAGCTGGCATCGAACTGCTGCTCCGCAGAAACGTCGGTGGGAGACCCCGACCCTCGCGCTCCGTGCCTACTCTAGCACCAAAACCCAGGCACCTTCTACTTCAAAAGCAGTTCAAGCTTCCTTCACTGCGATGATTTTCTCACAGAGCTGCAGCACTTTTGGCAGCCCCTGGGTCGCTATGCCCAGGAATAACCCATGCAGGGGGTCGATCAAAGCTTCACCACCCCAATCTGCCAGTTTGCCTGAGCCCAGAGTTAAGCCTTGCAAAGGAAGGGTCACCTTAGACACCAGCATTGTTTTTCCCGTTGGCGTTGCAGCGCGGCTGCTGCCGAGGGCTTGCTTTGAAACTCGGGGAACTTCAGGTGAGAGGAGGAGAGGCACCCCACAAACTGCACAGGGCACCCGGGGGCCACCGGCCCCCCCAGCGCTGCCTGGGCAGGCGCCTCGGGCCACAGCAGAGACGTTCTCGCTCTTCCCACCACAGCCGCCCTGCCTGTCCCCGCGGCCCCCCGGGCCCACCCGGGTTTGCCCGCGCACACCGGGAACGCGCTCCCGGCCACGACTGCGGGGGGGCAGGGGCTGAGGCGCCCCGGCGGCACAGCTGGCGTTGGGTGCTGAGCAAACGTCCTAAGGGACAGCCAGCGCCCGAAAAAGCTTCCTGTTCTCAATGAGCAAGCAGAGGCATTTATTAAAGTATTGTTAGCTAGAAATTAAGCAGAAATGTCCTTTCATAAAGGGTCTTTTTCCCTCCACAGAAAGGGAAAATCAAAAGCCTTCACACAGGTCCCCTCAAAGAGCACAACCCCACGCTGCCTTTTCCAGCATCCTCAGCTTTCGTCCCCTCCCGGGGGTTGTTCCCAAGCCAGCGTCCTCAGCTTTCGTCCCCTCCCGGGGGTTGTTCCCAAGCCCCTCCGTGCACAGCTCGCCAAGCACACGCCTGGCACTCGGCCGTGCGTCCTGCAGCGTGACAGAGGACGGGGAGCGCAGAGGGGCCGGGCACCCTCCAGACCTCCCAGACCCTTGCAGAGCCAGGGTGAGACAGCGCAGCCCCGGCTACGGCAAGGCTGAGCGCCCCTGCCCTGGGGCAGCAGGCACCTCCCGGACTTTGGGAAGAGCCGCGGGCGCCTTTTGCCGCAGCCCAGGGTCCCACTGCACACAGACGGTAAGAATCGGAGGGAATAGGGCTGACAGTGCGGTTGAGAGGCGATGCACTTTTTTTTTTTCCTCATTGTTGCCTGCTAAATTTAAACACGACAAAGCCCATTATATTTCTGCCTCGCCTTTATCACTTTGGAAGAAGAGAGCTTGGATGTTTCTGAAATCACATTCCAGACTAGCAGAGCTTTTTATTAAGTTTCTAGCAGAATTGGTAATTTCAGTCTGACCAGTGGAAGTATTGCAAGGGCAAAGGATGCGAGCCCACCGCAAGCTTTCGTTTGGAGGATGAGGGCACGCTGAGGGACCCCAGCCTGAGCGGGACAGGACCATCTGCTGGCTGGGGACCAGCACACAACATCTTCCCTTGCAGTTGTTAGTCATAGTCTCACTCTATTTTAAACAGCTTTGAGCTCTTCTCAGACCTTCTTCAACCTCTCTAAGGAATGATTTTTATTTATTTTTTTTGCATTAAGTTATCCCTAGAAAGCATCTGCTTCTTTTTCCTGTTGCTTATTCCCTAATAAAAACCGAACACCCCCTGTTCCAAAACCCTCTGCGACCATCTGCATCCTTCCCACAGCCTCCTCAGGCTGAGCTCCCAGCCTTTGGTGGGACCCCTGGGACATTTCCCTTCTCCCAGCTGGGTCCGTTAACCGGTGACAACCATCGTACCGCAGGCCCCTTAGGCTCGAGGGCACGTCCCTGAAGAGCGCGATCAGCCCCGCATGTACAGAAAGATGCTTTGGAGATTTTTTCCTCATGCAGCAGTAAGGCTGTAAGTGGAAGGACGCCCCTTCTGCGGTCTCAGACCTCCCCGTCCACGTGAGTGTGTCCGTTCACCAGTGCCAAACATTTCCAGTTTCACCAGTGTTTTATGATGGTGACGCTGAATGGCTTGTGCAGGGCACGCAGGCTTCCAGGGCTGAAATAAGGCTAAGGCAGCGTCATACGCTGCGAGGATTTTTCACCTTTGTTTCTTTGTTGGCCTCAGTTTAGCAAGTCACCAAAAGTATAAGGGTGCCAGAATCCTACATGCAGGTATCTGGGGAACTTCAGAATTGCATTGTTTCTGCCATTTACCAAAGAGAAATTACTCTTCGGCATTCAGTTTAGCATGTTTTCATCTCATTAAACAGTTTATCTGATGAATACAACGCACAGCAGAGCAGCAGCACCACTCACATTGCCTGCCAAAGCAATTTCTGTATTTCTTTAGTTAATAAAAATAAGAAAGTTATTCCCAGAATTTTAGAAACAGTTAATGCTACGGTAATGCAGTGAGATATATAATTTATTGCAACATTAATAGGCGATCTCTTAAAACGTCTTTGCACCCTCATACCCTGGAGCAGAGCCTGAAGCGCGGTCCCGGCAGCACGGACCCGCTGCGCTTTGCAGGCGCGGCTCTGCCCTTCGCCAGCCCTGGGGACGAGCGTGATCAGGCGTTTGGCTTTGCCGCCCCGGTCACGGCGAGGCGCCGGCACGCGCGGTGCCAGACCCAGTGCAGCTGCTGGACGGCTTGAGCGTGCGCTTCAGGCTACAGGAACGGAGAATTTCGCAAAACGTTTCCGAGGGTCAGCAGAATAGGGCAAAAGGCTCCAGAGCCAAGTGAAGTACTGTGTTTCCAAAAGGAAATGGAACGGTGGTAAATTCATTTCTGCTGCAAGATCACGGCTCCTCTTAATGCAAGAAGTGCGTGCACTTCGGAGCGCAGCGCTGGCGGGGCGGGAGCGCAGCCATTAGCTCGTCACCTCGCTGCACGGGCCGCGTAGATCAGCCCTGGCCCATTACTGCTGGCAGCTTCAAGGTTTGATCTGCTTTTTAGAAGGCAGTGCACAAAAACATTTCAATGCGCTATTCCACACTGGGCACCATTAAAGGAAGCAAATATGGTCTAAGCCTTCCCATGTAATTTTTATAGGGAAAATAAATTAACTTTTCTGCCAATCTCATGTCCCCCTGTAAATCCCCTTCGCAGCGGAGCGAGCGGTAGCACGAAGCAGCCCCTGGATCCCAATCCATTTCAGGGAATTACAGCACGGTCCTGAAAGCAGCTTCCTATTCACACCGTGGGCTTTGGCTCGAGTGGTTATTTCACTGTATCTGGTGGTTATCCGAAGGGGCTGGCTGCCAAAACGCTCGCTTCTCATGTCAGGCAGAAGGCGCAGCCACCTGGGTATGCAGCCCTAGCGTGAAATTAAGGAGCCCTCAATATCTGGTATCACGGCGCCTGGGTGCTGTGCAAGCCTTACCCCGCGCTGGTACCAGAAAGCAAACCCTAGCCGGTCATGCCCGACAGCGAGACACCAGGAGATGGGTTTAGTCTGGAGCTTTTGCACTGAGGCAAGAGCAATGCAACCGTTTGGCTGGGCAGAAGCGTCGCGCTGCGTACCCGTGCCACGCAGCTCGTGCCTGCCAGGTATAGAAACACTCAGTAAGAGGGACAAGCCAAGGAGAAAGCCCACAAGGTTCATTTGTGTAATTAAACAGCTAATCCAGGTGTCAGCTCCGTGGTGTGACAGGGATGAAACGAGGAAAGCGCATTGCATGGTGAAAGGCAAAACCCAGACAGAATTTGTTCTGTATATCTGCATGGCTTCTGTTAGCCACCTGCACAGAGCCAGCTAGAGGTCTGAGCAAGGCATTTTCCAGATCAAAAAATATTTTAAAGTTCTAGCTGTGAGGACTTGAAATCAGTGGACAGAGAAATTACTGTAAAAGCCTATATTATGCAGTAGCAAATTGCAGCCTTTTTAAAATTTAGTTGTAGAATTCAATAGCAAGGGCAGTGCTGAATGAGAAGAAACAAAATCGTAACACCTTCAGCACAGAAACAAGCCCAAACCAGATCCTAAGCTGGAGTGAACCAAAGCAAATCTACTGGCATCAGTGGGACAGTGTCAGGCAGAGTATGTGGTCCACTGCTGATGATTGATTAATTCCTGCAGGACAATTAACTCCTGCAGGCCTTTTTCAAGAGCAGGGAAGTGCAGGAATAAGGAACTGGTCGCTTGTGAGCAAACAGAAAGCACAAGCTTGCAGGAGGATGGAAATATCTCAGCCCTTCAGACCGCCCGTACGCGATGCGAAAGCCTCCTGAGCTGCCACAAGCCGGTAACGGAGTTAGGATGGCTGGAGCAGATCTACAGCGAGAAGCACAGGGGTAGCTATAATTTTACATTGCAGATTTCTTACTCTGCTGCTCTCCTCAGCCTGGATACCATAGAATGACCAAAAATTATGAAGATAAACAGTGAAGTTGTTCCCCCTCACTACAAAATTGCAGTTCTAGCGTCGTAAATTGTGATCTCTACAGGGACAGAACAAGCCTGCTTTTCCAAGAATTACTCCTGGGCTTTGTAAAAGCCGCACACTGCAATGCATTTAATATAAGATCATTTTTATAACATAGCACTGAGACCTACAGCATTTAGCAATAAACTGTAAGTGCTGATTTGTCATGGCCAGCGCTGTTCCCGTAATAACATGTAAAGCACCATATTCAATAGAGCCTTTTCTTCACTGTACATTGATTTGTACGACCTTAGAGCAAGCCTGGCTGGCTTCTTAACGTGTCAGCAGCATAACGCTGAGGACAGCCCAAACCCTCTCTTGCTCTCACTCCGAGCCACCTCGCAGGTGTTCCCCGGGTGTTCAAACAGAGAATGATGCTACAGGGCATCCTCAGCTGCCGACCAGCTCTTCCTAACTTTCACCACCGGCGAGGGAAGAGTGGGATCTTTCCCTCCTAGTGGTGGGCAAGAACCCCCCAGGGCGCGGCTGCCCGGGGCAGACCCTCGCTGGCCGCCAGCAGAGCCAAGCACGGGTGCCCGAGGCTGGCCTGGCTGCTCCGGGGCGGTGGCAGAGCTGACCCCGAGGCTCGGGGAGCCTCTTCCACCACCTCCGCAAGTTCTGGGCTTTGGCTCAAACACACGGTGGTCCCGGGTGGGCAGCGCCAGGCCGTGGCACGGGCTAGCGAGGGAGGGGAGAGCTTCCACCCATCACATCACTGATGTACCAGGGATAGCCGAGGCTGGTGTTTTACATTACTTTCCACCAGACTTTTCTGTAACAAGAGGATGGAGTAACCCAATTCCCTGAAATGCGATTAAGACGCAGGGCCTGATTTCCATCTGTTGCAGGGCATCCTGACTAAGCCTCTTGGACATGCGTTCGTTTTTCAGATCAATGCTTGCATGCGTGGTTGGCTTTGTCCTACTCAGGAGGGACACCTGACGTGCCCCGACAGCTTCACCCGTGTTTGAAAGCGGCTGTTGGCAGACGCACGTATATAGGGCTACTCCAATTTCATCTGGCTTGTCAGCTGCTGGAGATGGATTGACAAATACCTACCAATAACCTAAACCAGCGGAAGGAATCATAGTCTTAGGAGAGAAATAGGCAGACTGCAATCTTGTGGGTTCTCCAGAAAGTGTTTTTCCTTCACAATTTGAAACTTAGGAAATTTCTACAGGACGTGCAGAAGCTCAGGCCATGTGGAAACAAGGTGGCCCTAGTGGTTAATGACAGGTTTAAGAACTTGGCCTGACTGTGCCAGGTCATGACCTAGCCTTTCTTTTTCAGCCTCGCAGTTCTGGTTCCCTCCTGTGACGGGTTACTGGGTCCTGGGGAGGGCAGCTCCACCTTCTATGGCAGAACGATGTCTGCACAGCTTCTCACCATGCTTTTTAGAACAGATAGTTCAGCCTGAGCAAGGAATCAAAAATACCTTCCTCCTGACCCCACGTTAAACTTCTGACATAGCAATTATTGTTTGGGTTGCTTGGGGTTTTTTTTTTTATTATTATTATTACTGTTATTGGATTAAAAAGCATTTGGGGATAGTCACATTTTCTGTTTTCTTTTACAAAACAGAGCCTTACATGACTTGCTCAGGAGACATTTCTTCTTCGAGCAGCACATGAGGTTTCCTTACTTCAAACTATCCAGATCTGCCAGCTCTAGCTGGACCTCTGACAAGATGCCTTTTGTTAGCTGCCCACACTAGTAACGAGGATTTACTGCAGGCAGAGCAACTGCTCAGGACCATCCAGAGAAAGGCAGCAGCCAAAGGGCAGCCGAGTTCTGGCTGTAGAGACGCGTGGGGGCCTGAGCGCGCCCCGGCGGGAGAGCCCGGCTGCCTCACCCCTGTGAAGAGGTGGCAGATTGCCTTGCATTGCAGAGGACATCTCCAGAGAAAACGAATTCTCACACACTGACTCCTTGAGAAGGGGAGAAACAAATTCTCAAAGAATATTTCCATGTGTGCCTTGTTAATGGAAACAGCTGCAGAGTAAGAAAAAAAAATCAATGGCTTATAAAAAAATCCATAAATTGCTACAGTACATTGCTGTCGTCTTCATAGTAATGGTCAATACTGAATATTAATTGAAAATCAATGGCACCAATAATCCTTCAACTAAATGTGGACTACAGCTCAAAGTTTTCTTGTATCGCCTGCGCGACGTTTTCTCCAGTGTAATCTCAAGCACTTCATTTTTTGGCTATAATTAAAAACACTATCATATGCTGCCTGAAAACCGATCACAGTCTGTTCATAAAAACCTGCTAGGAAATGTATCATCATGATCACAGCTTTCCACGGAGACGTCTCCGTGTAGCCAACACGGCGGCACACATCCATCTGAGATGATCAGTTAGGCGTTCGGAATACACAGAGATTGTTTTTCCCCATTAATAGGTACAAATGCTGCAGTTTAATTTAGAGAATTATACTCTTAGCACCTTCCTAGAAGCACGGCTGTGAACGACAGGCATCTTGATTTTGTAGAACAACATCTGAAAACGTGGCACAAACCCGCTGTCGCTAGCGTGTCCCCGGGGCCGTTCCACTGCCTATCGAGACGGACGTCCTGGGGCCCTACACAGATTGCAGTTATAATAATTATGTTAGAACTGCAGTGATGGGTTCTGACAGCTGTAACTTCCACGGGGTTACGACTGGAATGGAAAGCTGTGTATTATCTCATCACACTTGCAATTTGCTTCTAGGACCTCGGTCTCCTTCAGGAAGCCCTGGGAAACCCGAAATTAGCATTAGCAGGGGCACACCCCCACTGTAGATTCACGGCAAAGCCAACGGACCCGTTTCAATTAACTGTCAAAGTCACATCCCCAACAAGGTAGGAATTAAATGCAGTGTGATATTAAGTCTGGTAGTAAGAGAGCAAACGGATTGCACCATACTGAGTCTGCAAGAGGTGCAAGAGCATAGCTCACGGATGCCCTCCGACACCGCGCTTACAGTTCTCTACCCCCGAGCACAACTCATAGAAACACACACAGAAGAGTTGCCCTAAGCTGGTTTTCATTTACAGTTGCAAATAAACACCAACCTAAAGGATAACTAGTGCCAACAACTGCTAAAAGGACAGGGAAATTCATGGCAATAGTTACAGGTAACTGAGAGTAGATGAGAATTCCTGGTTCTTGTCCAGTGGAAGCCTTGTCCATATGAGCCTTGAGCCAGATGCTTTTCTGAATGACTGCTACTGAGGGAAAGAATAGGGCCTGCAGTTGAATAATTGCTATTTTACAGTAGCAGTAATTTACTGTCCAGTCTGTCTTGTCACCAACCTACCAAATCCTCCTACAGCTCTTCCAGAGGGAAGATGTTCCGAGGTTTGGCCAAGATGGTGGACATCAGACCTGGCAGATCTGCCTGCAGGGCAGGGAACAGAACAGACATCTCCAAGAAGACAGATCACGTCAGAAGATGGATGTCCATCCCCACCTTGGAAAACTGTCTATCCACTGTGCCAGGGGGATCCCAGATTCCCTCAGCTCCATCCTGTTTGCAATATATACTCAAGAACTTTCTGCTCAAACACTGACGTCTCTTCCCACCCAGGACAGCACGGTGCTGGGGAGTCAGCCACGCGAGGCATCCCTTCCCCGGTGAACCCGGCTCGCGGGACGCTCCAACCCCGCCTGAGTGGGACAGATCGCCCATCCTCTCAAGGCCACTGCTTCATCCCTTGTGAGCTAAAAGCAAAAGTGAAGATAAATCATCCTTGTTTTCATGGTTTCACTCTGAGCCCACTCATGCAAGCGTGTCTATAAGCATATGGGGTCAGCCGTGCATGCCCTTCATGTACCAAGAAATATATAAAAAACCCCTTGCTTTTTCAGAGAAAGGCGTTTCTTTCCATCTCCTGCCCCCTCATCCAGCTCCATTCTCCTCTGACCCTCCCTGAGGGTTTTTTTCTGTAAATACGGGGGAAGGAGAGAGGACTCAGCAGGTTGCAAGAGTTGGATGCCTTGGAAAAGGATCCCCTTGACACAACGAGCGCTACACAAATATTCTCTTAGCTGTGTTTAATCACAGAATCACACAGAATCACAGAATCGCAAGGGTTGGAAGGGACCTCGGAAGATCATCTGGTCCAACCCCCCTGCTAAAGCAGGCTCTCCTAGAGCATGCTAGACAGGACTTCGTCCAGGCGGGCTTTGAATATCTCCAGAGAAGGAGACTCCACAACCCCCCTGGGCAGCCCGTTCCAGTGCTCAGTCACCCTTAGAGTGAAGAAGTTCCTCCTCATATTCAACTGAAACCTCTTATGTTTCAGTTTGCACCCATTGCCCCTAGTCCTGTCACTGGACACCACTGTAAACAGGCTCCTCCCGTCCTCTTGACTTCCGCCCTTAAGATATTTGTAGGTGTTGATGAGATCCCCTCTCAGTCTCCTCTTCTTCAGGCTGAACAAGCCCAACTCTCGCAGCCTTTCCTCGTAGGGGAGATGCTCCAGACCCTTTATCATCCTCGTTGCCCTCCTCTGGACTCTCTCTAGGAGTTCCTCGTCTTTCTTGAACTGGGGAGCCCAGAACTGGACACAGTATTCCAGGTGGGGTCTCACCAGGGCAGAGTAGAGGGGGAGGATAACCTCCCTCGACCTGCTGGCCACACTCCTCTTAATACACCCCAGGATTCCATTGTGCGCTGATCATCGAAGGAACTGCAGACAGAATTACAAGTGGAGCCATTTTAATACCGTGTGCCATAGGCATGGATCTGGGATGCAAACCGGTCACCGGGACATGCTGGGGAAGGAGTACTCAGCATGCAAGAGGCGAAGGGCTAATTGCAGGTACCAGTGAACTCCCTGGAAATCAAAATCGTGGTCTGGTTGGTGTCTTTCACTTCATTTCAAAACACCATTCCACTAATATTTATCATATCTTTGTTTTGATTAGGGAAGCACCTGCTCCCTAAACCTAAATATTTGAAAAGCTTTGGAAAAACATTCAGTCTAACGTAAATAACATTTGGCAGCCTGCTCCCCTTTGATAACTGGAGAACACGGCTCTCCCGCAGTATCGCTACACCACGTCGTGCTCCCACATCCCTCCCGCTGCAGTTCAGCCTGGTGGTCCTCACGCTCCCGCGGAGCCTGGCCAGGACTACGGGCAGCGAACTACGGGCGGGACTACGCCCTTGGACTGCGACAAGCGAATTCAAGAGGAAAGCCCGACGATTACGAACAGAGCCATAATGAATGAGAGAAGCAAGCGCTGGCCAAACATGAAGCAAAGTCTTATCTAAAATCGTTCCCCTCTGCAAGTCTTATTTCTTTCCAGCAAGAGTTCCAACGGTATCATCACGATCTCAGCACACATTTACTTTTTATATTGGGAATGCCTGAACCAGCACATTATGTAGAGGCTGCCCGTACAGTAAAGGAAAGGAGAAGGAAGACTTAAGGTGTTTCTCAGAATGTTGTGCAGTTTCAAACTACAGCTAATTCCAAACCAGAATGGGGAAAAGCATGTTACAACTCCAAAATTACTTTTTTTAATGCCAAGTCATTCCAGTTCATTCCAGTACAAACTGCAAGCAAACTTTGGCATGAGAAACAGAGACACATTACTTTGCTCTCAAAAAGGCCTATTTTGACATGTGCTTTGTTTGTCCCTGAATTTCCTTGTCATCGATATGCTCTCATTTTCAGCGTTAAAGACACAACCGTTCTCAAAGGAAAAACGTCCCATTAGAAAACTCCCTGTGCTTTACTCATGCACGAGAAGGCCAGACGGTGATAAGGCACAGCAGGCATTGGGGTAGATGAATGCTTCAGATCAGCTGCCTTCCTGGGGCACGTTACTTCAGGCATCGACGCTGAGGTTCCCTGTCCAAACCTCTGAGCACAGGTCCTGGGCTCCAGTGTCGCCTCGCTGGGAGCGCCGCCGGGAAAGGAGCCTCTCCAGGGGACAGGATTCCTCAAACGAGGCACACTCTTTCCTTGCTGCTATTCCTAGGCTGAAATGTTCATCCTTAATTGCTTCCATAGCTCTAACTGGGCTGTCTGGCAAGCTGACAGGCAAATCTTAGTAAAAGATAAACATGCCAGGAGAAGTACTTGCAGTCTTCTTACACAAAGAAAAAAATGGGGAAAAAAAAATCAGAAAAAGAGAATATGATAGAAAACAAATTGCTCGGCTGCCCTTGCTCAGTGGATGGCTCCTGGAAAAGGGCAGTGACAAAAATGATCATTTATGCCAAACAAGGCAAAATACTTAGGTTGTCTCTTCCTTTGCCTGGTGTACAAAGCCAATCTGCCGGAACCTCCCAGAGCTAAGCAGGAGAAAGACCATCGCCAGCCTTGCTCCCACCGACGTCGTAGGGGAGAGCCCCCCAAGCCCCACGCACCGAGCCGAAGCGGGGATGTGCCATTGCTGGTCTGCAGTTGCGAGCTCAGGTGAAGGCTTGGAGACAGCGAGCCAAAGGGTCGCAAAGGCCAAAAAAAGCATTTCTGTTTGTTCGTCCCAGGGTCTGAACCTGAGACTGTAAATTGAATCAGAGCTTCTCTACGATGTGTGAAGAAAGATGCTCTCAACAAGCCCAAACTCGATATTCTTCAGTAGTCGCATGCTTTGGAGCAGAGTTTCTAAAAGTTCTGGTATGTTCATGGTAAGTTGATGGGAGTTGCAAAACATCCAAATCCAGGCTACCTGAACAAGCTGCCCCGGGCTCCCTCTGCAACAAATGGGTCAGACGCCTCCCAAAGTCACGAGGGGTGTCGGAGGGGGGGGCCAAGCCACCCCCCAGACATACCTGTACCTCTGCTGACTACAGAAATAAAGTCAAATTAGACAGGCTGGATCCAAAGCCATCTTCGTGATCTTACGAGTATCAGAAGGGTGTTTGGCTTTGTTTTTTCATTTCAGGGTGGGACCTGTCCATGTGACAGTGGTGTCCTTCTGCACCTCCTGTCTCCTGGCAGAGAGGTCAGAGCCCAGTCTCAGCCCCTGATGCCCCCTGTGCTGCCCGCCGCCCCGGGTCACGCCAGCCACAGTGTTATTTGGCCAAGGGAAAATACAAATTACTTCACTTGCAAAGAGGCAGGAGGCTTTTTGATGCAACAGATAAGAGGATTGCTCTTGTCAATATTTGATATTATTGTTACAGCTAAATACTATTTCCCACTTTACCTAGGCTGAGGCTTTAATCTTTGAAACAAAAACTTATTTAAAAAAAAATCAGCAGAACAGATGTGGTACATAATATTTTAAGACTTCCATCCAGCTTCACCAGTGCTGGTGAACGGAGATGTGAAACCTCTCTGGGCCAAAGCCCGTTGTGTCCTGGGGGGGAACCAGGAGCCAGGGCATGCGAGGGATTCCCCCGCGCCGGCAGCGCTGGTGCCGGACCATCGGCGCTCGGACGGAGCCGGTCGTCACCAGCCCCAGGGAAACCCAAAGCGCGTCCCAGGGCCTCTCCGGCCACGTTCCAGCATCGGGAACCAGCGCCGGTAAGGCTCTGTGGTGGGACACGGCTCCATCCTGAAGCAAAACACCCTCAACAGGGCTTAGCTTTACCAGAAAATAAAGGCGAGGGGGATGTTTTCATGAAACACAAACTTTAGGAGGAGAGAAGGCTCAGTGAATATATAATTTTGACTGACATTTTTTTAACCACAGCTAATTAGCATGTATTTTAATAACTGTTAGACCTTTACATAGAAGTGAATTAAGCCCTGCTGAACAATACTTGCGCTAACGCACACGCAGTCAGCGACGCTTCCCTGGGGCAGGCTCAATCAGAAAAGGAAATTCATTTAGCACCTCTCATTGATTAATCATTATGCCACAACTCTTCAGCAAAATGGAATTAAAAGGAGCCAGGTAATACTGCCACATGGTTTGCCTGCGGTGAGCAGAGCGGGACACATCGCACCCGTTTGCACTGGGTTTTATTACAGTTCCACTTATTTGAATTTGACTCCTTTTTAAGTGGCTTTCGGACCGTTTTACCCATGGTATTATTGCACTTTCACTGGCCTGCAGCCAAAGTGAAGCCAGGTAAATGTGCTCTAGGCAGATGCCCACACCTACACTGAACGTGGCCAAGAGCTGGACGGCGGCTCAGGGCTGGCCGTGACCCCCCCATCTCCAGGGGGTGTTCACAGCCTCGCGCCGCAGGGAACGACCGGCCCCAGCACAGCCAGCGCTACCGGGCCCGATCCCCCCTGCCGCCGGGGGCACAGCCACAGCACGGGGGGGTGGGAAGGCCCGGGGGGGTACCCCGTGCCCCATCCCTCGCTCCCCGGCCGCACCAAGCCTGGCCACTGCCCAGCGGGACTGGTACTGGTGTGAATATGCACTGGTGCGGAGGAGGAGGAGGGCCAGCAGGAGAGACGTTTAGGTATTTTGGGATATTTCACCCATCAGAAAGCAGCTCACTGGGACCTGACCCTCAAGAGGCTCTCGAGGACAGACGGACAGCCAGGCAGACCACCGCTGCCCCGAGCAAACCACCCCCCTGCCGCCGGGTTGGACTCGAGCCAAACTCCACCTCGGCTCCATTTGCAAAAGAGGTTAAGTGTTCCACAAAACAGCAAAGGCAACTCCTCCAGGGACATTTTTCTTTTTTACCGCACACATTACTCAGGATGATATTTGTGTTAATCAAGAATTTGTAGGTCAATGACTTTAAAAACCTTTAGGCTATAATTAAGTGCCTGAAACACACATGAGAATCAACATGGAAATTAAAACCAATTACATTGCAAAATAACATTTACCCTGCCCTTCTGTAGCACCAAAAATCATGTCTTGAAAGAATTAATTCTCATTACCAGGGACTAGAAGAATGACAGGATCCTTTCTGCACAGTGTTTTAAAGCTTGCAGTGGGCTATAAAGATAGGGGCCACAGAACGTGTTCAAGTGTATAACATCTGTAACTTCAGATATCACAGTTTGGCAAATATCATCTGTATTTTCATGTACCAAGTTTGCCTGGAATGCTTGCTATTTCACTCACAATACCTTTCCTGATGCTGGGCTGTCAGCAGCGCACGTGCAGCCGCCGAGGCGCCCGGGTTTGCATCTCCCCTGCACTGACCACGGGGGGTTCACTCCTATGGGACCAGTGACAACACAGGAAAATTTCTGACGTCAAATTCAGGTTGATCCTGTAAACAATGCACCCACCCAGTGCCAAGTCCTATTCGGAGTGATTCACACGACATCCGTCCGTGAATTTACCAAATGACAACTGCATTTATTTGTATCACCTACTTTCATTAAGGATGGTTCCTTAGCGAGGTTTTCTAACCATACATTTAAATTTAACACTATTGGTCCCACTGAGCTTGATAGGCTATGAGATCAGGCATGTGTCTGGCTGAATTTAGGAAAATATTCACACAGGACACCTTGTTGTTTCTATTGTTATATTTGGGTAAAAAAACCCAAAAATAGGAAATATGAAAATGAAATGCACTGAAATAGCCTCGGGGGGAGAGAGGGGAGGAACTTTGTTTTAGCAGCCAGAAGAAAGGTACGGTCAAATTTCTACTCTATTAATGTACAAAGAAAGATTTTTATTTTGCCCTCTTGGCTCTAAGCTGGAACCAGAAGGTGAAAATTCTCTGCTAGCCAAAATGAACGGAAGCCTGAACACACTGGAATTCAAGGAGGAAATTGTACATACACAAAACCTACAGTAAACCCTTTCCCAGATTGCACTGAGGTGAATTACAGCCATTTGAAAATTTGATCACCGTATTCCTGGTTCAAGTTTATAAAATGGTTTTCTCAAGTCATTTCCATGTTTTGTGGTCCATGCCATCCCTCCTGGGCGCCCATAACTCCCTGTAGTGCTTCAGGTGGGGCTACCAGCCTTTAGTCCCCAGCCTTTACAGCGGGAGATGCTTTAGAGCTGCGCCCACACGGGAGCACCGGCCCTGGTGAACGGGCATTACCCTGGGGCTGGTCCGGGCTTTGGTTTCCTTTCCCCGGGGGCTCCTTGCCCATGGTGGGGTCAGGCTCGTGGCCACGGCTCACACTCGGGGTCTAGGCTCATTTCCACAGTGACCTCGGACGAAGGAGTTAATGAGTTACAGACTTGGAGAAGGCAGAGCAAGGGGTGAGGCTGAGCCCCCCCAGGCAGCTCCGCCCCAGCACCATTCAGGATGGTAAGCTTCCTGCTAAGCTTAAAGTGCTGAGTTTAATAGCTTTAGCTTGTACTTTACTCACTGCCAACTGGTGCCCACTCTGACTGTTACTGGGAGCTGACTCCTGAAACACCTGGCAAGTGGTGGCACAAGGGGGCCCTTTTCTAGCTAAGGGGGCACGGAGGTCAGAGGCCGGCGAGGCACAGGGCACCGGGAGCAAGGGCCGATGGCCCCGCGCGGTCCCCACAGCACCAAGGCTTCGCCCTGGCGATGCTGGAAGCAGAGGAACCGGAGCGCTCCCAGGCACAGGCACCTCAGCAGCTCACGGGCAGCGGCTGGCATCAACCACGCGCTGGCAAGCAGCGGCGCAGGAGGCCCTGTACCCCCAGACCCTCAACAAGGGCACGGCAGGTACAGCAAGAGACACGGGAACAAATCCAGCTCCAGCTAAACTTGCTAATTAGTTTTACTTACTCTGATATACTAAGAACATAAGAAAAATCATGAACTGTCACTGAGCAAACATGGGATTTTGGCAAGTAAAAGTCTAGAGGTTTATTTTAACTTGCTTTCAGGCTTTGGTGCCTTCCGATTACCCCCAAATTCGTTCTCATGCTTTTCTGCAGCCAGAAGCACCAAAGTTCCGTTCAGCAGAAACTCACTGAAGCAACAGGACACCGTAGTGCCAGGATGTTTGAACTCCATCACAACGCTGATGTTTTAAATAAACTTCACAGTTCACTCCCAATAACCCGATTCCAGGGTTGGCATTTAAAAACAAATCACAAGACTATTAAAACCTAATGATGTGGAAGATTGATGTGATCCACCCTAGCTCTAAGTAGCTGGGGAAGAGAAGCTTTTTAAAATGTTTTTCAATCATTATATGTAAATGCAAAGATTGAACAGCACAGCACCCGCGTTTGCTCCTGGTTGATTCCCCTCCTTCCAGACGTTCAGATATTCACTGCCGCTGGTCAAAATGAAAAAGCAGGCTGCTGCATACAAATACTTAAAGCAATCTGCACATTTAATTTTTAAAATCTTCAAAATATTACGATAGTTTTTTGTGGTTTATGCACAAAGCACTAGTTGTAACTCCTGCGAAACGCTGCCGTCAACACAAGCAGGTTAGCCGACGCGGCGTGCGAGCGCGACGCAGAGGGGCGAAGCTGCCCCGCACCCCCCGGTGTCTCAGGCACAGCTGAAGAGAGGGCCTCAAGTGGGCAGCGGCAAAAGGACCGAGCACCAAATCCAGAGCACACACAGCACCACTCACAGGAGCCGGACCCCCTCGTGCACAAGTACAGGAGAACGCTCGCCCCCCCCAGAACCGGGCCTTTGAACTTGCTGCCCGTTTCCTCACGCCTATGGGGAAGTTTACACAAAGCGATGCCAGGACGGGCACTGTTACACCGCTAACATCGTCTCTGCAGTGGCCACAGGTTCAGAAAACACTAAAAGGAAAGGATTCTTCCTATTCTGCAAACATATTCAGACATCAATTTTTTGGTAGGGGAAGGAGCAAATTTGAACAATTCCTGATGATTTCTCATTTAAAGCAGTGGAGAAATTTTAACATACACTCTACGGCATCAAGCAGTCTCATTTCACTTCAGCAGGCGGCGGTACTTTTATTCACAACTAGCAATACAGATTTGCCTTTGTCTCCAGCCTTGCCATGGGATATGAGACGCAGTGACGGGGCACAGGGGAATGATGCATTTTTTTAAAATGCTGTGTTTAAAAAGGTGACGAGTACTTCCTCTGTCTTCTGCTTGGCTTTTTCCATTACGAATCACTGCGGCTCAGATAAATGAGGTCACTGGGTTTGAAATGCCAGGCTTCATTATCTCGCCACACTCAAGCAGTCTGACTGGCTCCTGTGTCAGTAATTGCTTCACCTGATATTAATAACAAGCTCCCTGCCTGTAGAAACAATCTATTCATATAGCACTAATGGGAGAAAGAAGAGGAGAAATGAAAACTGCGTGGGTAAACAAATCCTGAGGTCGTGCTGTTGTGGCCTGTCAAGTGCTGAAAGGCCATTTGCCCAGGACTCGGAGATGACAGCTCGAGAAACTGTTTCTGATATATAAGGGAGTACAAGAATTGCCCTGAGTTTCAGTGGCCATGAGTGGCTGGTTGCTATTACTCTGGTGAGAATAAACCTTTTCTGAGTTCTCACGTGACTGTTTTACAATAATTATCTATTGCAAGGTGATAAACAAATAGAGGTTTGCTTTTGTGAAAGAAGCAGAGCCAGAGCACCGAGGAATGATGAACAGTGGGACTCTGATCTTATAGGCCTTTTCCAACCTAAACGATTCTATAAACCCTAATTACAGGCAAAATACCCAGAGGGTTGCCTTTGCTATGAAAAATGTAAGAAGTAGAAAGCCTTTGCACCTATCAGCCTAGATAGCTTAAAGGTAGAGTTTTTCAAGTGACATTAACTTGATTTCCCTCCCCACCCCCCCGGATTGCTTTGCATAGCCTTCAGGTGAAGAAAAGAAAGACATTGAAATTGGTCAGCATTCTCCTTCTGTTCGCTTGAAGTCAGCAGAAAGCTCGTGAAAGGCATTTCTGCAAAACTGAGATTTTTTTTAAAGCATTCAACATTGCATTAGCCCTGCTCTCCTTGGAACCAATGGAAGTCCCAATGGTAACTTGGGTACAGAGAAGAATTAAGCCAAACTGAAGCTTCAAGTCTTTCAAAAAGCTGCTATGGATGAGCAAGAGCCAGTATCTTTCCAGTGAATTGTTGAGTTGCTTTGTATACGTCGTTTAAGACATATTCACCCTGTGACCCATTTGCACCAAGCAGAATCATCTCACACTGAAGATGAAGGCTTCTCTTGCGTACATTAACGCATCAGTGTGCTATCAGGAAACCGACCCAGGCTCTTTCCATGCACACACGTGCCCCCGGTTCCATCCAGAATTACAGCCTCACACCCCTCGGCACCAGGCAAGCGCAGAGATGAGGACCCGAGCCTGTACATGACAGCTCTGGCGCTAAGAGAAATTTCTCACGTCCTGAGACCCCGTAGTGAGCTCAAAGTCAACCGTGCAGATCCCCACTGTTTTCAATGCGAAGGAGCCCTTTGCACAATTACAATGCACGAATGGGACTGCAAGGCCAGAGGCGCAGCCTGCTTTGGGGGGTGAACGAGGTGCTCAGGATAATGAACCTTGCTTGGGCCTGCAGCTACAGCTGCTGTACAAGTGATGGTGCATTCCCACATAGTCCCAACTGCCTGTTGTCACCGCTAACAACGCCACTTCAGAGGCTTGAAGGGAACACACAGCGGCGTGATTGCGCCCCCTCCCCACTCAGCTGCTCAATTAGCCCGGCAGTATCCGCCTCGTGCCCACTGCAGTAGGGAATTCCTCAAGTCAGCACTTTGCAAACATTTCAGCCTTAAGACTAAACACTCAGTGAAAATCTAGTGTGTTAAAGAGGCTGTATCAGAGTGTAATTTCCTATAATTTGGGGAGCTTGCTGAAATATCAATTTATCCTTTAAGGTTCAACACAAAAATTTGGGATTGAATCCAAGGCTGGTAGCTTAATCACCAAGCAAAATACCATCCCTGCAGCTTGCCACCCTGCTTGGTAAAAGGGTCTCAGATTTTTCTGAAAAAAACGGAACAAGAAAAAAGCCTGGCAAACTACTTACACTTTAAAGGAACAGAAATAAATGGTTCCTGTATGCTGTGACTTTCTGAAGCGACTTGCAATAGCAGATGAAAAGTGCATTTTCTGATGTAGCCCAGGGAGACACCCAAAAAGGCTTGAACATCTTTAACATTCCTAAATGCCAGGCTCCCAATGTGAAATGGTTCTGTACAGGATTTTGCTCAGACCTACTTTTCTCAGATTAGTGCATCCATTTACTGTTCAGCATTCGTAAAATTCCTACAAGAGAGCAGGCTGCCGTCGGTATTTGCCGAGCCCCAGCTCTGCAAGCCCAGCCCCGCACAGGATCAGCTCGCTTTTCTACCAGACAGCGGCAGGAGATGCAGAGCACGAGCAGTGCTCCCTCCGGCCCGGACCCTGCCCACAGCCCAGACCCCAGGCCCCCGCCCACCAGCCCCCCAAAACACCAGCCCCACCGCCCCCTCCTGCGGCCCCACCACCACTTGGCCAGGGGCCAGCAGCGCAGTGGCATTTTAGACCCTCATGTCAGGCAGGCAAGCAATCCCAGGAAAAAAAAAATCTGTCTTCCCCCTAGGGCATCCACAAAACACACCATTTCTGTCCTCTCAGCCATTTCAAAACCCAGAAGCCCGTTTCTCTCTGTGCCCCCATGGCTGAGCTCGGGTTGTCCCTTCCCAGACCCCTCCATGGCCACAGTGTCCCGACTGACTCGCACTACAGTGTGCGTTCCTACCCTTCCCTACTGACCGTGCTTCCCCAGAGTTAATGTCCCTTCACCATACTTCACCTCCTTCAGAACAGATAAGTTTTCTTGACGATGATGACCAACAGCCTATCTCCACAATTAATTTGGTTCAGAAAACTGATGACCTGCCATCCGTGACACGATGCAGAGGGTGCAAAACCCAACAGCTCACAGGCTTGCTTTTCATCTGAAAAGCTGCTGTCTGGTCAGATTACTTTAAAGCTGGTGTTCACATCCTCTTGTGAACTGGTGCTCCTTTGTGGCGAGGCAGCTGCCACCGCCGTCCTCCCCTGAAGCACCGCGCCAGCGGGGTCGGATCTCTGCGGCAGCAGCTCCACCTCAGGTACCGACACATCTCCCCGTGGGAAGCTGTCACATCCAAGGAACGGTTTCCAAGGTTATTGGTGCTGCCAGGTCTGTAGCTCTCTAACATAGTTAGAGAACGTAACTGAGACGGTAATTGAGGGCATTGACAGAGCTTCTCTTACTCGCTCCCGTTTTGTAAGACAAGGGTATAAGGAAACAGAAAAGCCAAGAAAGCAAGCTGCATGGAAGTAGCAGGAAAAGCTGAACACACACACAGACATTGTAGTATCAAAAAATGCAAAAAGCAAAGGAGAAAAATCCAAGATGAGCGCTGACCAGAGCACGGGCTGTACCTGTGAGCAGAGACCTCGCCTCTTGTTCGATTCCCCCACTGCCCGAGCAAGCAGAGGCCCAAAGGGGCACCCGACTCCAGCACCATCCCCTCCAGAAGGGGAAAGCAGAGCATCATTAGCTGATGCTCCTGATGGCTCCCCCGCCCCTGGCTACAGCACGACCTTCAGGTCTAGTTACTGTGATGTCTCAGCTCCTGACTGTTACAGACTCCCTGGGTAAGATTTCCTAGGGCGGGGGGAATCATCTTAGAAATCAGACTTGTGGATAAGGATGAGCTGATGCATGGGACCTGGTTCACCCAAGGTGCAAGTAGACAACTGTAAATACGGAAGATGTTAGCACAAGGAGCTAGAGGACAGAAGTCTGACGTGCTTGACGCTGGTTAGCTCTGCATGAGCAGAATGCGGCTGCAAATTACAGAAGCTATTTATGTGACAGAGGAAGGGATGTAAAAACAGCAGGAGATGGAATAAAACCAGAGGGAAACCGCTCTGAGCCTGAGCCTCAGTGCCATTAGGACTGTGCAACACGCCGTACGTCACCCGAGGGGCCCATCCAGGGCCGTCAGCTCCGGGAGGTGTGTGAGATACCATCCAAGTCAGCTGCTGTCAGCCCATATTGTTCCTGTGCTAACGAGTAACCTTTCTTGCCTGCATCCTGGATACAGTGGGGTCTTCTTCCTCAAAACCCCCTCATCTGCCCAACAGTGGGACAAAACACCAACAACTGGTCCTTCCTAGCCTGCACCTAAAATAAATATCATATTGTGGATTACATCTGGTCTGGCTCTCTACAGTCACCTAAAATTCATTCTTAGTTTTGGATCAAGGATTATTCAAGCTGCATTTCAAATTCAACCAAAGCTGTAACACTTAATGCTCTCTGTACACCAATACAGGAGACGGCACAAAGCAAAAGCAGCATGACTCCTGGTCTTTATTCTGTTCATACCCAACAGCACTGCTGAATTAAGATCATGTGCCATGGCTATGAACTCCAGCAAGAGACAAGCTCCTGGAATGAGATTGCTCCGACAGCCTGGTTTCTGTCAGTGCTGAATCACACAACACTGGGTGGCTCTACTGAATTCCTTCCTCATCTAAAGCTTGGGTCATTCCACACTTCCTCATCTCAAGTCAGCAAGGGCTCTGGTGTCAGTAAGGCCAGGACATTGCTCCTCTGGGCCCAGACATGCCAGGGGAACCGGGAAGATGGTTAAGGGTGTTTGCATCTCAGCACCTAAAGGTCCATGCTGCCGACAGAGCAACATCCTTTTTTGTTCACCATAATTTGCAAGCAGCAGCCTGCTTCAGGTATGAATGACACAATCCAGTTCAAATTCATTTAGAGATACATCCTCTTTTACTGATCTAATATCTACTGGCTACATGATTAAAAACAGATTTTAGGATTTTTTTTAGACTCACTACACCAGCAGCAACTGTTGAAGAGGTGTTGCTGGCAAAGGTAATGAAAGCCCTAAGGTATCCTTAGTTCAAGCACACTCTTCTTTACCATTTCAAGGCACATATAGTGATTCATGGAAAGGAACAGAGCTCCAAAGTGGTACTAAATATAGCAATAGCCCTGTAGATATTACAAGCAGGTACTTTATGAGCCAGTGTAAGCTATGTCTTAACTTTTTAGATGTCCATCTACTGCCCAATGTGTAAATATGCTGCATCTTGGGTCCGTTGGTCCTTTCAGGATAATGTTCACCCTTCGTGGCATGACATGCTCCTCTGGTAGACACACTCCAGCTACGGGGTTGCTACAGAACTGTTTCCTTTTGTTCATGGTCACAATGCTAATACAAGAAGTATTTGAATTTCTATAAAATGCAGGCAGTAAGATGCTTGACTCTTAGAGCTCTGTATTGTACATCCATGGCTCAGCAGAAATTCAGCCAGGCCCTATTTATAATATCTATAGTGTTTAAAACCTTCAGTCTTTCTAGCCAGAAAAATGTACCAAGCTGCTGCCCCTGCAAATGGCTGAAAAGCAGGATGGTGTCTCAGCCACTGTTCAGGCATTGCCCACTGTTCCCAGACAGTTTACACATGGAGAACTCATTCAGCGAGAGCAAAAAGGAAAATTGCTGCAAAGAGAGCACCGGTTACGATCTTACAGAAACATTGACTACGTTTGCACTGCCTTCTGGAGATGACTTATGAAACCACACTAATGGTCTGCTCCCCAGAGAAGCAGATGACCTGCAAACCACTCAGACCAGGTGGTGGGCAGGCATGAGAAGTTCCTCCAGAAAAAAAAACCAAACTTAAAATGGCTAGGACTGGTGGGCAGGAAGCCAAATACCCCATTCCTCCAACAAAAAAAAAAAAGAAGCTAGCAAAGCTGAAACTGGCGCAAGTGTCTACAGAAAAAATGGTACGATTAAACTCACAGGAATGGTAGAAACCACCTTCTGTTTTTAACTCTGTTCCTTCACGCTCTTTAGTTATGTCAGAGAAAACGATAAAAGTCAAAGCACTCCTAGAAGTAACTGCTGATGCCCCATCTCTGCTTGAGCTTATCCGTGTTTTGTTGGGAGCCATTGTTGATACCAGCACGGAGCATTATTATGAACCTCTTCAGCATCTCCTGAAGTGACACAAAAATCTACCCTCAAAATTAACCCCAAATGATCCTCACCAGAACTGGGGAGCATTCCTTGATTCTGGGCCGCCCTATCATCTACCCGCTGTTTGCGGAGATAATACTCAAAGGCTTCTTCCTCTTTGAATCTTCAAAAGGAGACTGTATCAAACAAAAGGACAGACCGCTAACATATCTTTCACTCTGGTGTCAGAGTCCACAGTAGAGAAAGGAGTAAGAGTGACATCAAACATAGGAAGAACTTTTCTCACTTTCTCCAGAAAGCTGTGTGAGACTCTCTAGGCACAGACATCCATGCATCTAAAGAAAGTGTCAAGCTTGATAAGAAAATCAAGATGGGAACATCAGAAAAAAGTTTGATAAGTTCCTCCATGTGCCAACCACCATGGCCAAGGAGCTGCCAAGGTGCCTTGCAGTAACGTGCACTTTGCTTTGAGGTCTGCTATCAAGCGATATTAGATTCAGCTTGAATAAAGGTGTGAGAATCTGGCTGTAGGAGTTAATTCTGGTCCTCACTTCCCAGATTGCTCTGGTTTTTGCATCACTGCTCTTGAGCCAAAGGCTTTGCACAAGAGGCAGTTGCATTTCCTACCTTTCCCTGTGTCGGCCTTTTTCAATGCCAACAACCCTGCAGCTGTTTTGGTTTTGTTCTCTTCCAGCCTTTGATGTGAATTCATGACAAACGCGTCCCCCCATACTGTCTTTCCGAAAGAGGTAGTTCTCCTGCAATTTGTCTTTCAGCTTCCCCAGCCACCAGCAACTACTGAAACTCAAGCCCATGCTTTGATGAAAAAGTTGAACTCTATATAGCAGTTAAGAATTAACATGCTAATGAATTTTCCTAAATAATTGACTCTAACGTTACAATCAATGGCACTGATTGTTTCTGGGATAGGAAATTGCAAAAGGACAATTACAATCACTTCTGAAAACAAAATCCTTTGTTACTAATTAAGGTAAAGATTAACTGTCAGTCGTGTCCACTAGAAGCAAGTTCAAGGTTTACCCGGTGACGGTCCAATAGACGTTATCTCAGCGCACGATGCGATACTGAGCAGACGTCTTTGGGCTGGCAGTGTCCGAGCTCACCCGCCGCTTTTGAGGCGATACACAGCAAAAGCCTAACTTCAGCTGACACTGAGAAAACAAGTCATTCTGGTTTTGATTGCTCAGTCAATACAAGATGCATAAGGCACTTATAAGCTCTCTCCTAACCTTACATCCTGAAAAAAGCCGATTTGCAGGAAACAGACTGCCCAACACCCATGTCTGCCTTTGCTGGCCAGAGTCACAATGTTGTTAGAGCTGACACTACTCACAACCTGCAGGTGAGAGGAGGAGGGATCGAGCAAGCCAAACCCACTTTCCATCAGAATGTTTTATCTACCTGTGTCACGAGCAGCCTTGTATCCTCCGAGCACGCTTCCCAGGAAGCGCCGCGTGAGGCAGCTGGGGGTTCATTTGGAAAGTGTACTCTGCTGCTCAAAGCATCACACTGGAAACCCGTTTGGTAAATAACCTTTCTGGTCAGACATTAGCATTGCACTCCGGTTAATTATATCAGTTGGAGAATATTAATAACAATTCTTGCTTCATAACCATTTATTTCAGACCAAGAGCTTTCACTCCGGCAATTTATCTGGCTGCCAGCTTTGAACTTGCTATTTACCACAGTCTGGGGGCACCACGGATGTCTGACAAGTCAAGGCCCAATCCTTCCCATCTTTTCCACAGCAATGCACCTGCTGCCTAGTGCAAAGTCAATTAAACATATTGCTCTTGATTACACAGCCTGCAGTTCAGCACTTGGTGTGTAGGAAGGGCTTGCTGCACCCAGTAACATTCTTTGCCCTAGGTATCTGAAGAAGTTCAGAGGTCCAGTCTGAAAACACAACATGCAAGGAGAAGTCATTCCTGTTAGTCAGCGTTTTTCACTGATGTCTTGCTAGAACACAAACACTTGTACTAAGTGACGTTACACCCTTACCTTGCTCAGAAGGCCTGACTTGCACTATGCTGTTTTTTGCAGAGATCACCCTCTCAAGGTGGTTAGAAGCCAGCCAACACGTGGAGACTAAGCTAGGTGAGGTCCCACTGTCCTACTTGTGCTGTAAGAGCTAGCCCGCGCCCTGGACAGCAGCGCAGCACAGATGAAAGGAAACCGTCCTGCCTCTTGTCCCCTGTTCAGCAAGCAGGAGAATGAGCGAGGCGCAGAGGAACGAGGCCTCTTGCTCAGGGTCACGCACTGATCTGCAGGACGGCCCCCCCCGGACAGCCCCCTGCCTCTCACACCATGCTGGGCAAGCACAAGAGCCTGATGTGGCTTCAATTTCTAAACCTCACAGAAGAAAGTTGACTATTAGACTTCAGCTTCAAGTCCCAGCAAAGTGCAAATCATTATCCCACAGTGGCCATCTCAATCCCATAATGGCACACGCTAGGCATTACGTGACGATAACACCCATTGTAGAGCCTTCTTCCAGCAATAAAAAGGACATAATGTTCAAATTAGTAGGTATAAGCCTTATTATTCTCTCAGATAGTTAGGATTTTCAATTTGTGAAACAAATGGGTACGGGTATGCCCCCACTAACTGGCTTCCCAGAGCACAGGATTTATTGCTCTGCCTCACGTCTCCAATTCATGCTATGACCAGAGGCAGCTTTTGTGGCTTGGAACACGCAGCACCAACGGATCTTCTGTCCTTGAACGAGCTTTCTGGAAAACCAGAGGCAGTTGCAGGAACCATTCCTTGCTCAGATTCACCTAATGATGTGCAGGGTTTCATAGATGATTCCAATGTCAGAAAAAAGAGGAATGAAGAATTTTAATGGATGCAAGGATGCAAGCATAGATGCTATCAGTGGAAAGAGCTGCCAATTCCCTTAGGCGGATATTTCAGTAGCACCATTGAACTGTCTATGACAAAAGCAGCCTAACAAAAATCCCCAGCAAAACCAGCCTCTCAGAAGAAAATGCCGTGCTTTTGATAGAGCTGTTCAAACGCAAATACAGGCTTCAGACCCCCTGCAGGCTCTGCTGACTGCAGCAAGAGATAAAGATTAGTTCATACAAGTGAAGATCAGACCCAAGGATCACTCAAGTAGCCATGTGGGAGACTGCAGATAGAAGCAACCTTTAGTCCTTGAAATTTTAAAAGTCTGAATCAAAGACCAGTGAAATCAATTAAAGTCCGATGACCTCCCTGGGCTTTGCCAAGATGCCCGATTCCACGTAGCTCACTCTGCACAGCTCTGAGTTACCCGCTTCTGTGTGCACAGCCCCATCCCAGCGACCTGCCTTGGCCAAGAGGAGGAATAGGTGACGAGAACTGAGGGAGAGAAGGCACGGAAACTCATCCACAGCCAGTTTTACAAATTTTGCCCTTTACTGCAAATATTAGCACAAGACAAATTCAGATACTTTCTGCTTATGCCAATAGCAACCTCAAATCGTCAGTTAGCGGTCTGAGAAGAAAGCCACGGGAAGGATTGAGCCATCTTAGCATCCCTGGCCACCTCCCTGCCATGATGGCTCATCTCATTAAACACGCTGCAGCCTGCTGCCCTTGATGTGCTTTAGATGGTCTAAACAAACACAGATACCAGCATCTCCTGCCTACACAGACACGCAAGTTGAAAATTATCTTTGCTCTTCCTTGACATGCCATCCGTCACAGCCAGGTGCTGCATCCTCGCCAGCGACAGCATCAGGGAACAAGCAGCGTCCGTACCAGTGCGAGTCGCCTTTGCCGCAGCTGCACGCAGTGGTTCAAGGCCCGTGAAACCAGGAAGGAAGATGTTCAGATTCACAGGGCTTTTTGCGATTTTTTCTTTTTCCCCCAGGGCTTCAAAGGGTAAAAGGAAAATTGGGATTTCAGAACCACTCAATGCCCAGCTGAGCACAAAGCCAAGCCATCAAATTTTCAAGTCAATTAACACAGTAGGAGGGCACTGAGCACTTCTGAAAAAGTCTTATTTAAATGCTGCTGAAAACTGGGCTCTCCAAAACAGAGTCTGAACTTTTTCTGTGCCTGTTTACCAGCCCTCTGAGCCTAAAGTAACTTGTAATTTTCCGAATTCCCATTTTCCAAAAGACCCTTAAAGCATTCGGAGAGCAACTCCAAGTACCGTCAGGATGGGCAGGCTCCGGAACACACCAGGAAGGAAGAGGAAGGGGGAAGGAAAATACGCATCCAATCGCTCACCACTCGGTCTGTGCAGCTTTTTCAGCCCTTGCCTTACCCAGAGGCATGGTTTGATTTGTCTCTTTCTCCAGAGACAAAGCATTGACAAAATTCAAAGAAAACCAAACTGGCAAAACCCACACCAACTCAGGAAATCTTGTTTCAGCAAAACCTGGCCAGTCCTTCAGCCCATATAAATTGTGCCATAGCAATAAAGAATTGACAGCTTCAACAACTTTCTGGCACTTTCAGTATCAAGAAACAACTAAGTATGAAAAAATCATCACCCTAATAAACCACCATCCATAGTAGTCAGTAAAAGTACCACCACGCTATCCCAACCCTCATTCTTCATGCTTTCGCAGCCTTTGCCACTAAGAAAAGCTGGGCTGGGAAAGTCCTTTTTAACCCTAGAGCTTCATGCCTATGGCAAATCCTTCCAGAAGACGGGCCCGCACAAAAGGATAAGAGGCAGTCCCTGTTAGCAGCTGATTTTAATCCAAACGAAAACACTACTGCTACTGAAGTTCCTGGATTTAGGACTCAGTGATGACTACTTGAAGAAAGGGATATCTTCTACAAATCTCCCTGAATTCCCAAACCCCTTGGTCATCACTACAGAACTGGAAATCATCTTCCAAGTCACACTGCGAGGCAGAGGACAAAGTAGGGACAGAGCATGGGAGAGTCTCGACCCTGCTGCTGCTTGTCAAGGGGGGCACATCAGCAGCGGAGGCGGCCCCCACGCCCCACGGTCACGGCAGTCACGGCGCTCGGCCGCCTGCTTGTGCCTCTAACCAGAGCGTGCTTCCAGACATATCTACAGTCAGCAACAGCTCTGGCCAAGAAACACGACCGAACAAAGGTTTTAGAGCATGTTTTAGGGCAAAAACCAGGTAATTTAGAGCTCCAGCGTGTTTTAGGAATGCTGTACACGATTAACTACTTTATACGCGTAAAGCATAACCAACTTTTTGACCACTTGCCTTCATTCAAATTTAAAGAGCAATTACTTAACCTGTTAATCCAGCAGCATTTAATATATTTCTTGACCTACTCACAGGTTAAAAAAAAACTAGAGATGTTCAAAAATAGAATCCAACTTCTTACACAAACCGTAAGGATAATTACTGCTGCTTCTGCTTGGCTCTGCACAGGGGAATGGAACTGTTAATGAAATTACACAGCCCACTGTTCCATTTTCCCCTGTTTATAACAGTTTAAGGAAATATACTCCATACCAAAGTTTCATTTTCCAGAGTATTCAACCCAAATCCTCTTGGTCTTGAATTAATCCTAAAAATGTATCAGGCAAATGGTGGGTGCTGGACAGAATCCTCACACGTGCTGTTTCGTTAGGGGCTGTCAGTCGGCGTAAGGGGGCACATTTCCAGAGCAGCGGGTATCGTTCTGGGGACGGGATTCTCGTCACTGCTACCATGAGTTATGGACCTGAGAACCCACGAGCAGGGCTGATTTCCTAACTTATCACTGTAGGTGGGAAGTGGAAGTACGGAAAGAATGGTCAGAGCATTCCAGCTGGGGAACTGATTGACCCTACAGGCTATAGACTGAAATCCTGAGCACAGCTGATTACACGCCTCCAGATAAAAAAAGGATGACCACGTATGCGCACACAGACTCCCATCCTCCGGCGAACTTTCCATCCACAGAAAGGGAACAGGACGTTAGCTTTCGGGAGTGGAAGGAGCCACAGTGAAACCAGGCGTTCCTTCCTCCCTGCCTCCACCCTCGCAGGCAGTCCTGCTGACCAAGACGAATGGCTCGCCAGATCCCTCCTAATGACTGTCTGCTCCACCGCTGACATTTTGTTAAACTACAGCCACTGACATATCCTCAGGGACATTCTAATGATCAATTAAGTTTGTAAGCTGCGGCAGCTGAACTTCATCCTAGGAAGACTGGCAGAGCACGAGCATCAAGAAAACAAGGAAAGCAAACAGAAGTTAAAAACAGCAATCTCATTCCATCCTGGGGAAGAAGCTCTGGCAGCGCACAGTCTCTAAACCATACAAGATTAACATTCAGAATCGACAGCTAGATTATCTTTAGTTAGCACCTCCAGTCTGTGGAGCCAGCTTGTCTGCTGTGGCTGTGATAACTGTGCTTTAGGAGACCCAACCAAGGAGGGATGGGGCCCAAAACAGGATTTTTAAATTTTTTTAAAAAATTCATCTTGATACTTTATCAGAAAATAAAGCATTTAAGATAAGATAATGTTACCCGGGCTGAAATAAAGCTGGCAATCAAGAGCACAGGAGCCTGCTCAATAGCAAAACAGTGGTGAAAAGGTGAGGAAATTGGTGTATTCAAGACCATACCCTGGCCCATCACGCCAACCAGACAGTATGTTTAATGTACCCCGTTTGAGTACAGGTTTCGGTGCAAGATGCCTTAGAGACAAAATACCGTTCCTCCTGATGCCACCTAAGCAGACCTCAGGATCCACCACTAACAGCCCGTTATTCATCCGTGGTTCCCAGTTAGACACAACTGGTACCTTTAATTACAGAATTAAGGATGTTGGAATATTAGACCATCTGTTTGATTTACCAATGCCACTGTCACACAGTTGAGCTGCTGCTGGTGAGGTTCCCGGGGATCGCCTTTCTGGCAGGGATGGGCCTTCGTAAAAGTGCAGTTGAGCACTCAAACCGCTTATTCCTTGGACCAGCTTTTCTGGCCATGAGTTACCCATCTACACCTTAAACCACACACACAGCTTTGGAGATCTGGCCCTGTGTCCTTTAAGTCTCAGAAAACTCCAGCCCAAAGGTTCTTTATAATGTCACTCCTTTGGCAATGAAGTGAGCAGCTGAATCAATACCGAGCTGACATCGGGAGCTGTCTGAAACCTGAACTATGGATTTATTGCACTGAGTTCATGATAGATAGAGTGCAACTTGTGCAGACAGGCATCTTTGGCCTGTATCCATTATGCTAAAAGCCAGTAAAATTCCAGTTGCTGTCAGAGTTCCTGATTACTCTCTATGTAGTGCACAGAAAAAGGGGATCTGCAGCCTACCAAAATACTGCCGAATGCTCGCCCGCAAGGCACATCATGGCTTGCTCCCGTTATCCCCTTTTCGTGGCAGGAAGAGAGGCATGGGAAAACCAAGAGCCTTCCCCCAGCCCATTCAGCCTTCCTGGAACAAAGCAGAGAGCAAACGAGGAAACCAGGAAACCTTGCCTCTTCACATCCACGCCTGGAAAACTGGACAAACGCTGGCTGAGTTGCTGGTTCAGATATTCAGATATGACATTCACACACCCCCTCTGCCATTTAAAGTGCAATGGCCCATGTCGAGAACATTATTCCACGGTAGAACAGAGTCCTTGGTGGGGGGAAGAAAGCAGCAATACCCTTAGTGACAGCACCACAAGGAAAAAGAAAACAACATAAAAAAGGTGATATTAGAGCCCAGAGCATCAAGAAAAAGGCCTCTTATTAGAGTAAGATTTGACAGGTTTTAGAAACCTCCTCTTTCAATGGACTTCACCTCATGCCCTAGGGTCCCCCAAGGCTCTGAGTAACTGCAGCTTCATAGTGCTTAGTCAGCATTCTTAAACTTACTAACCCTGGGTAGGCCTAGTTCCCAAAAAACCTGAAAAAAGTCAAGCTATGATAGCTCCAGGAGTATCATCACTCCACCAATGACGGCTTTATAAAATGGTGGTGCCATTTGGTTGCAGGGTTTTATCATGTAAAGCTCCCTGCTGTATTGGGAACAGAACGAAGAAGCTGTCACAGTACATTGTGAGAAGCAAGGAAGCTGCCATACACATTTCCATGATCTGCAAACAGCATTTATGTTAGCAACAGGCAGTATTTCTGCAAAGCTTTTCCTTTTCTCTGCACTGTAATGTAGTTGGAAGAGCACTTTAAAGCAGCAGCTTGGTGAGTTTCATTCTGGCATCTCCAGCCGCATTACAGATGTACTGAAACGCGTTCTGACTAAGCCCTGGAAAGAGGACAATTTCCATACTCAACAAGAGTGGAAGACACGACAGGCCCTTATTTCTCACTGCTGAAACCTGCTTGCAGTCTTCCCGTGCTGCCCGGGAGGTTCTTGCAGACTCCCCGTGCAGAGCCCGGACGGTCAGGCTCCTCTCCCCCGCGGAGCCCTTCCGAGGCAGAACGGCTCCAGCAGGGCGCAGCACGCCTCGGGCTCGCTTCCACGCTCCCGCGACCTCCCTTCACCGGTGCTGCGGCTGTATCGGCCCAGCTCCAAGCCTGGGGAGAGGGAGGACACGGGATGGCTGGAGCTCAGTGCCACATGCTCGCAGGTACGGATGGCGTAGCCAAATCTGCCCACAGGCACCTCGTACTCTTGTACGGAAAGCCAAGGCTCCCTAGGAATTGTCCGGCGGTCAGCAGGACCAACGACTGCATCCTGACCAAGACTTCCAAGGCGAGGGGCAGAGGGTACACGTAGCCCGGGCTGAGCCTTACACAGAGCGCAGAGCCAAGCTGCCCCCATCCCCACCTCCCTCGAGGCCCCACGGCCGCACACACCAGACCGCCCCGTGAGATCTGGCGCCCCCGCTCGGTGCCCCAGCGCCCCTCAGAGCGGGACGCGTGCGTTCTTCTCACCTCGGAAGAGAAAAGCTCGGAAGTTGCGTGGGGTACGTTAGCAGGTTTTAGTACTCAGGTGAGATACAAATATTGGAGAGGGGCTGTGCCTCGTCACGGGCGGTTAAGATGACCCTTTCCAGGAGGAAGCAGCAGGTAAGCGCTGTGGTGCCACGCTGGATGCTTTCAGCAGGTAGCATCACGGTTCGCCTCTCCGTGGGACTGCAGGCTTGGGACGCTGCTGGAGGCAACAAAGCACCAGGGCATAACATGGGGTCTCATTTACCAGAGCAGCATCAACACCGCTGTAGGTAGTGACTGAGAAAAAATAGAAGTCTTGCTTGGGCTTTGATCTGCTAACAAAATTAGCAATCTACCTTTTTTCCTAGAGAAAGATTTCTTGATGCCATCAGACAAGTATCTAGGAAAGAGTCACATAGGGCAGCCAAGTGTCTAACAAGCCCAAACCAAGCCCCTGCTGGCAGGAGAGCTGAACACGAAATCAATTCTAAACAAATTCAGTGCTCAGAAGTGCTCTTCAGAGGATCCCAAAACATGCATTGGACAAAATAAAAATGATTCTATTATCTCCATGCGCTACTTGATTTGTTTAGATCTTATCAGCTGATGTATGGTCTTGTTTAATTCTTCAAGGTGTGTTTAAGAGAAACACTACTAAACCTTTCACACTTAATAGGCAAATAAACCGTAGTGTAGTATGCTAAACATTTTAATGAGAGTTTGCATACCCACCTGCAGCTTTCCTCAACAGTTAACATTTGAGCAATGTCTGTGTGTGAATTTAAAGAGCAATTGAATTATACTCGGGAGATAAGTGAGGTTTAGTACTCAGAACTATGTGGGTATGTAGGGAAGTACACCTCTTGGATCTGTGAGGTCCAGAGAAGTTAGACAATATACACTAATACATCAGTGAGGAAAACATTAGAAAAATACGTAGTATTGCTTAAAGCCCACCGTAGAACATGGCAGTCGGTCTGGCACAGATATAATTGCTGCTAAAACCTGACAGCAGTAGCGAAGCGAACACAGATTAACGCAGCCAAGCCCCCGTCACCTGAGCTGGCAGCAGAGGCTGCCTTAGCATGCCGGGTTCAGACCCCATCCAGAGAAAGCCACCCAATAAACCATTGGGAGGGGACCTGGCTCGTATTTAACACTGGTGCTGACACACTCGCTGACTTCAGGAGAGCCACCTCGCCTCTGTGTGCCACCCTTCTTATTTTTTATCCATTTCATTGCATTTCATCTACCTCCACCAGACATTCTTTCCTGCCAAGGAACCTCAAGGCAAGGGTGCGCGGACACATTGCTCTGTTCATTGTACCGTTGAGGGCAGGGCTGGACATCTCATTCCCTAGGACCTGGTGATGAAGCTGTTTCAGCCTCCATCCCCTGCCATTACTCCAGGCTGCCGTGCTCAGCTCCGCATTGCTGCCCTCTCCCCTTCTCTTACCCCTGTGTGACCAACGCTCACCCACTGCCCCTCCCAGCCCCTGTGCTCGGGGACCCCTCTAAAGAGTCATTGCTGTCCAAGAAACAGGGTTTCGCTGGTCAGCCATCGCCTACCAGAACAATTTTTATTCATTCATTGTGCTGCTTACCTGCCAATTCATGAACGCAGCAACCACCTGGGATTTGCCAGAGAACACAACTTAATGTTATCTAATAGCCTTTATCCACAGAGGACAAGATAATAACTGCCTGGGTTTTCACAACCAAGTGTCTCTGATCACAGAAGCCAGCAAATGGGTAAGAATTTACTCTTCCTTCCCTCCGTGGAGGCAGCTGGCATGGTCAGCCTCCAGCAGAGCAATACTCTTTGCTCAGCACCAGCCTCTCCCAGGCTCAGACTCGCCAGCGTCGCTGCTGTATGCAGCGGCACGCACTGCAAACGCTCTTGTAACCTGTAGCTAAGCCAACGTTCAGCAGAAACCATAAAAATACCAGTGGCTATTGGAAAATCTGTATGATATGAGACAGCACATGTACAAACTGTTGATTTAGGGACTGTCCAGCGCAAGACAGAGATGCCTTGGCAAACGTTTTGTGCTGTCAGCCAGGAGCTCTGAATTAGAGATCTGAAGGTATTTTCTAGATGCAGATGCCCATGCTATAGACTTCATAGTCCAGATATTAGGAACAGCTGGAGTCTCCTGCCTGCATGGTCCCACACATTTAGGAGATGGCACAGTCTGTAGCAGAACTACACAAGTAGTCACAGCTTAAAAACAAAGCTTCAGACAGACATGAGCCCAATTCTTGCATCCCAGCGGCAGGGACCCTGCAGTCATCCTTCAGTCAATAAATTCAGAAAGCACTAGGAGGAAGTCTCAGGTGTTTTAGAAAGTTGTCCAAGGTGGGAGCCCAAGTTAAGTTAGCCCATCTCTCAACTCAGCTTCATTTATGATTAATTCTGATGTGAATTACTTGAGTGCATCTTAGCAATTATTCCTAATCCTTCTCTTTGGACTTGGATTAGCCATCACTGTTTCTGTCATGATATTGAAGGACTCCAAAACAGACCAAGATTACGTCAGACAAAATTGCAAAACAGCCATCTTGCCCAAGGATCCTACTACCTAAGCGAATGTCACCCGTGTGCCGGGACAACCTTGTTCCCAGACCCCTCACGTCCCACCTGCGGAGCTGCCCGTTATTCCCACCGGCTGCAGGCACAGAGCGGTGCCATCCGCCCCATCCCCGCGGAGCACGCAGCGAGGCTGGTGGCACGCTCGCCGTCCCTCGCCCCTGGGCACACCGGACCCCGGTCGGGCACTGCCTGCCCCGTCCCTGTCCCAGGAGATTTTCAGTGCCCTGCGCAGCACGGGTGCCAGCAGATCCACAAGCAGGCAAATTGTTAAACGCAGCCACCGTCCAGGATGAAGAGCCACATCCAAGACATCTGCTCTCCTAATATCCTCTTAGCCTTCCATGCAGCCCTGCCAGCTTGTTCTCCAGATACAATTGTTCCCTTTCATTTGCTTTTGTTTCTAGCTCTTTTTCCATGCAAATCCTCGAGAAGCCCCCCCGTAGAGAATGAGTTTAATTGCATTCTCTTTGTCTTCCTGCCTCTGGGGAAGCAAGTGACAGCACTCTCCCGAGCTCAGCATCAAGGGCAACATGAAATATTTCAGGACACAGGAAAAACCCCACAGGGCTGACTTCCAAGCAGCTCTAAAAGACCAAGTGCCAGAAACCTGATATTTTTCCTGATTTAACATCCCAGTCGTGGTTTTCTCACGCTACTTAAAAACCCGAGCTCCTTTTACTACCTGGCTGGACGCTGTGGTTTTGCGAGGAGGGAAGGGCCGGTTCAGCCGAAGCTTTTGCCCCATAGGCAGAGCGGCCGCCGGGCTGCACGGGTCAGGTTTGGGCAGGGGCCGAGCGGGGCTGCCCGAGGGGTCTCGCTCCTGCAGCCGGGGGAGGAAGGGGCAGCAGAGCCAGGCCCCGGTGCGGCCGTCACCGCCACGTCACAGCGGCCAGGAAAGCCCCGAGACCACGGCTGAGAAGACAGCGCAAAGCTGCGAGAGTTCATCAGTTCTGTCGTGAAGGTCAGAGATTGAAATAAGTTACGCACAGCTGGGCTTGGGAAGGGGAGTTTTGCCATCACCACCTTGGCTCAAGATTTCTTCTTGCCTCTGTCACGCTCCAAGCGATGCCAACTGTAGAGCAAGGGCGTACTTACGTGCGCTCCCTCAGTTTACAAATATTTTAACAGCTTTGTTACCTAAATGCCTGAGTATCGTAGAATATCTGTTTTAAAACTTGTCTAAATTATGATTTTGGTGGAAGTAGCAGCAGATCTTAGCGTGATGTGGCTACACAATTTTCATTTAATCGAATCTAAATGTTTAATCACATTAGAGATAGCCACAAGAGCTCCTTAGGCCAACGAAGGCAGCCAAAGGCAATTTAGCACCTGGCTCATAATACAGTATGGAATGGAACTGGGCATCTGTGCATAATAAAATAGGCAAAACCAGCAATGTTTGATGTCCAATTCACTTTGTGACTATTGACTGAGGCCTAAGCCATAGATTAAAATGAAATATCTTCTTTTTGATGAGGAACCCGAGATCTAGATCTTTGGGGACTCCTAAATTCAATTACTTTTTATTATTTATTTTAATTCAGACATTCAAACCTTATGCAGTCAGTGCTACTGCATTGCCAGGGGCCTTATAATTTATCCAAGGAAACAATTTGACTGCTGCAGAGCAAATACTGGCGGCGTCTGACTCGGCCAGCCAAGAAACCCCATCACCAGCGGCTGTTCATGGTGAATCTGCTTACAGCGCCACGAAGGGGCACTCGATGGCCAGCGCTGCGCAAAGCAGTAACAGGGACAAACGAGTTTGGATGCTTCACATCCAGTGGAAAACACAAATTCTGACTCCACCAGCTTGTTGCTCCCGGTGCACAGCTCTGCGCACTCACCCATCCTCCCATTTGCAGAGTCCGGAGCACCCACGGAGCACAGAGGGCTCTGCAGGGCAGACCCCCCCCGGGCGCTCCCGCTGCTGGGAGGAGCGGGGTGCCAGGGGAGTCCCGAAGAGGGGGCAGAGGTGCTGAGCCCGCTTTACCGACCAGCCGCGTGGGCACGGGCTTGCACAGCACCACCGGTGACGGGCTTCCTTTCCCCAGGCTGTCCACTGCACTTTATTTTTCTGCCTTTGGAAATCCCCATCATTATATTTTTATGACAGAATTCAGTGTTTAAGGGGCCAGTCTCCATGGCTGCAGTGATGTTTCAAACATTCTGAATTTGCTTCCAAAACAAAAGAGACTTTGACAGGCTTGGCTGTGCGGTCAGTGAGGAAGGGCAGGCACTCGCCTCGAGCTCAGCGACAGCACCCGCGTGGCCAGCGCTGCCGACAGCCCCCAGCTCACAGCAAGGAAGGGAAGGGACGTAGTCTCCCTTTACACCTACAAAGTTTAAGTTCTCGGGCCAGAAATGGTGACTTCAAACACCCAGTATTGAAATAAAGGTCTGAGAGAGATGCCAACATCGTTTTAATGGCCCTCTGCTTCAAGGATGTGACTTGGAGCTGGACTGCTCAGGTCTCTACCAGGACCACAAGTGACTTTCTGGGATCTCTCATCTTCACGGAATAGGAACTCCAGTGGCTGGGTACTACTCCAGCCTCGATGCATAAATCAGCCTTTCCAGGACATAGCTGTGCTCCTCCCCGCTTTGATGCTCGCTGAGCCAAGGAACCTGGTGCCAACGCACTGCTGCGGTTCCAGGCCAGCGATCCAGATGGGAACAATTTGTTGGCACAGCACTCCCCAGCCAGTCTTCAGAGCACAAGTGCAAACCCTTTTTTAAACTCAAAGTAGTAGCCCTGGCCTTTATTCTCCTGTAATCTCTCTTCCCCACTGTTTATTTTTCTCTGTCCTTGCTGAAATCAGCACCTAATTCCCAACTGTGCCATAGTCCTCAGAGTACCTTATTCCTTTACATCTACTCCTTGCACAGAGGGATGCCAGCCTCCAGCTGGTGGGATTGCCCCGCTCATCCTGCATGCCTGAAAATGCTGGGGCAGAGACAGGGGGCCCTGCCCCTCCAGCCCTTGGCTCCTGCCATCCCCCTCTCGCCCCCATCCCCTGCCCTACCACCGCATCTCAATGTCACCGAAAGCATTTTGCACAGGGAGCAGTGGCAGCTTCGGTGGTCCCTGTGCTTGCTGCAATTAGCCTACCAGGCAAACAGCAAGGCAGTTCATTAGCTTTAGAGAAGGCTTCCTTATCACAGCCAATTCCCTGCAAAAGCTGATGCTGCCACAGCCTCAATACACACGGAAACACCTCGTAGCACTGCATTAAGGGGAGCGGCTGGCAAGACTCCCTTCACAGCGAGATTCCAAGCTGCAGGTTCACCCAAACCCAGCCTGCTTCCCTGGCTCCAGAAAAGGAGAGCTGCTTTCTAAAAGGCAAATTGCAAATCTCTGTTTCTGCCTCCACGAAGGTTGTCACAGGGATGCCACGATAAGAGAGCACTGCTGTTGCGCTGCCTCCCGACTCTGTAGAATAAACATACACACAGGAGCATAGCCAGATTGCTTACTGCCATCAAACACAGCAAAGCAGCCATAACCCAGATGTCAGAAGTGCATTATGCACCATTAATTTATTTATTTATGCCCAAACTGCTTCATTGATATGCACGATGCCATATGCAGGACATACATCCTGGGCCTACGCTATTCTGCTCGCAAGCCTGGGGAGATTTGCAATAACCAACTCCGCATCACAAAGTTTTTGTCTGCTTACCTGCGAGTCAAAACTGGGTATCAGTTATCCCAGAGAAAGGGACAGAAGAGCTGTGTTTGCAGTGCAGCCACACCAGACACCACAGCTTTCGCTTACAACACAGAAACCACCTTCGGTGCTACGCCAACGGCAGTAGGACGGGCTCAGCCCAGAGGTTTCTGGGGCACTCAGCTTCCCTGGGTCTTTTGCCAATATTCCTGTTGGCTCCCCTTTGACTGTTCCAGGGCCACAATGTCCTGGTTTCTCAGATTCTTCTGTGATTAATACTACACCCAGGTTTTCCAACATTCTCTGGAGCCCTCGGCCCCTCACTCCCTGCAGTCCTACCATCATTAAGTGCATGATCTGTCATCTGCGCCCCAAGAGTCCGTGTCCTCCTTGCTCCCTCCCTCCGAGTGCCAGGGTGCTCACAGCTACAGCTGCTTCCCTCTGTGCAGGGGCAAACCAAACCCTTCATAGCATCAGCCCAGACAGATCTTACTCTAATTACGTCCTTTCCAGCACAAAAGGGCTGCAAATTGCAGCCACTTTATAACTTGTTCTTCATATTTCCTTTTTGGCTATCATATCGAGTGTCTTAGCGAGAGCCATATGGATGAGGGCTGTTATATTTCTTCTAAGAAAAGCAAACATAGAGGGTTACCTTAGCACATTATTTCTGATAAAACTGCATTGACTTCTTTCCATTTGCATCCCATCTCTAATATTTTTTCTCCTCTAAAATATGTTCTAAAGTGTTACATACTATGGAAGTTAAAGTGCCAGTTTAGTTTAAATCCCTAAGGATCGATTTGGGTTAAATTGGCATAACCCACTTTAAAACTGAATGAAGGATGTCTAGGCAGGGCTATGAACTAATTTAAGGAAACTTAAGATTAAACCAGTACAATTTTCAGCATTAGCAACATCAAGGTTTGCTTATCGTACGCAGGAACGGCTGTCAATGAGGACCTCTCCAAGTGCATTAGAGAAGTCTACAGCAAGGAGAACAGGTCATCACTGTCTCGACAACTCATCCCTGCCAGTTTTAGCTACAAGTTCCCATCCCAGCAAGGCAGGAAGAAGCCACTGCAAGGTGGCACACGACAGGCCAGCGCCCTGGCGGCACAGGAGGTGCCCGTGGTCACCAGCAGCGGTGACAGCAATGCCCTCATCCCTCTGATGTGGTTTACTCCGGGGCTGTTCTACCACACATGCACCAGCACTTCATGGACCACAGGAGCACGCCAGCGCCTCACCCAAGGCATCCAGCAGCCCTCCAGCCCTCTGCCATCACGTTATTGCCCATGGCTCCCAACAGTTTATATCATGCAAAGGATCCCAGATTTCTTACACTTGACAGGTGAAAATGTCAGTTTATAGCCAGAAAAAGCAGCTACGTAATCTGCTGGGGTTGCAACCAGTTTGCTTGCTTTTGTTTTTTGTTGCCAGAAAAAAAAAAATGTATCTGTGCCTTGAGAAACAGAACAACATACTAATGGTGTAATTGGAACCCAGTGGTACTTAATATAAAAGGAGAAGGAAAATTATCAAGGTGTTAGTTCCCTCCTGGGACACTTTTACAAAGTCAGAAGTAACAAATTTTTCCTGTCGCTTGAGAACATGAGTCCCAATTTAGGCTTTTAGCCATCAGTAAAATACACTGGAGTTACTCTTGGCACTGAATGTAAGGTTTCTTCACTGATAAACTGAATACATGGTTTTCCCCTACAGATATGAAAATATTCCCCCCTCTTACTAGAGCCTAAGATTGGCTTTCAGCTGAATTTAAACCAATTAAATTTAAGTCAGCTGGGAAGGAGTTTGAACTCAGCTGAAATAAACTACTTCTAAGCTGAGCCAAGAAGCCTTCTTCCAGTGTTTGCTTTAATGGCACTATCGCCTCCTTCAGAAATAGAATTCAAGTGAACAGAGTTATTTACCTTTTCGAGGGTCATACCTAATGACTAAACCCAGAAGCAACCTATGGGCTAAGAGGGGGATACCATCATTAAGGGTTGGGGGCAGACAGTTAGGGATTCATTTTCACAGGGTTACCCCTACTTGCTGCAGCAATCAATTGCACCCCCCAAGGGAATTGGGAAGCTAAGGCTTCTTGGAAAATCCCTCCCTTCTAGTTGCAGTTTGAGCATTTCTTTTGGCAAGTTTCTTTAATAAAGGAAGGATTGAGGTAGGAATTATTTGCTGTAGTCCTGTACTTACATAATTAGGTGCAAGACAATTTATTTCATTGTCAATAAAAAATAGTACAGGGAAAACAGTTTGTGCCAGCCAGTCATTAACACAAAGCACTCCAATCATGCTCCTGCCTTAGCTCTCCATTTCTGCCAGAAAAAAGCCATACAGAAATTCCCTTTAAAATCAGTCATTAGCTTTATAGAAGCAATCATTTTATGTATTAATCAATTTGCCTGTGTTAATGCAACACAGGACAGAATATTAGCACATGAAAGCAACTACAGTACTGTCCCCATGTACCACTCTAAACCAGTTCCCTCTCCATCAGCATTTCCCACCCCATGGACTTCAGTAGCCATGGGCACACATTGCAGCTTATCTTGACTTGGTGATATTTGGTAATTTATTTACAGCTCTTGTTCCTGAAGTCCTGGGAATACATAAGAACTTCCACTCCCCACTGAGAAACGCAATGCAACTGTAGGCCTAAGTTAAGACAAAAAAGTCTGAAAATTAGAAAAATTAAGAGGCAAAACCCCAAACCATGCATTTTAAACCCCCGAGACACTCGAGGGCTCTGTTCTGTTATCCTTTTCCACATGTGGGCATAAAGGTATTCGACGTGGATCCCATGCAAATGCACTACTGTATGGCAAATCAGCCGCCTTGTTCACCGCAGCAAAGGAGAAGGTTGGCAACGCAGTCCTGGGAAGGTTTGGGTCATGGTTTCTTCTACACCAAGCTGCTTTGCCTACTCTGCCTTCCAGACCCTGCTGCCTTCCAGGATGGAGCACTGCACAGAACGAATTCTTACGTGGGTTTGGGGACTTTTGGTTCAGCAGCGTTCCTGCCAGCCAGGGGGGTGCTGCTGGCTGTCGAGCAGCGTACGCCGCGGCGCTGGGCTCAGAGGGCACGGCAGGGAGAGCTCCGCATGACACCCGTACGAAGGCATTTCAGATGGAGCCGAGGTGCCAAAGCACTCATTTCAAAGCAGCTTTATTAACAGGCAATACAGAAAGCACAAAGTGTCAGCCCAGAATGGCTTATTAAGCAGGTGTGATGCTAAAGAGGAAGAGTGGTTCTGAAGTGTTATCCAGTTGCTAGGCTACCCCACACTGGTCAAAGATTTCACTGTTTCCCTACCAACTTCATCCTAGACAGCAAAAAAACCCAACACATGAGGAGCTGCTGCAGGAACCCACCCTAAACCTGTCAGAGCCAAGTCCTGGGCTGTAACAGCTCTGTGTTGGCTGGAGCAGCCATGGCTTGCCCACTGAAGTGTTGTCAGCTGTGTACATATGGACACAGGGAGTTTCACAGGGAAAAGAGTTTGCTAAGTATCCTGTGCATTCAGCTATAATTCATCACTTTTTGCCTGTGCTGGGATAATACTGTCATTACCTCCTTTAAAACTTTCACACATCTGTATGACAGCCCTGCAGATAGGTCCACAGCTAAAAGCTCAGCCTTGAAAGCAATTTTTTTGGTGAGCATGCAAGTGCTGAATACAAAGGACACCCTGCCTGGTGTTTCTTTGCTTCTGAGGATCAAAACTGAAGCCACGTTCTATTGTTCAGCCACTGCTATTTTAGGACCAGTACTCCTCCCTCCTCTTTGAGGAGACCGATTCACAAGGAGGAAGAGGCAGGAGGTCACATCGCCTTGCACGGTACAAGCAGGGTGCCTGGGAACGTCAGAGCTCAGGAGTAACCGAATTCATGTCTTTTCATTATCAGAGGATGCAGAATTGTAGCCCCCAAATTCAATGTGTTAGCAATCATTGGCACAATAGCTTCCACTGTCGTCAGCCTCTCCATACCTTACCCAAGTCAGAGAGGACCATACAGGAGTTACAGATCTTGCTCATCATTCCCTCTGGATCTTTAAGACACGGATAACTGACACCACAAAACCAAATGATTTGTGACCCAAACAGGGCTGATGGCACAGGGGTGCTCCAGCTATTGCCAAACCAGTGCTTGCCCAGCATCAAGGCCTTTTCTGCTGCCCAGGCTGCCCCCAGCCAGGCGGTGGGAAGGCGGCAGGAAGGGCTGGCTGCAGGCACCGGGCGGGCAGCGGTCACGCAGGAAGGCGTCTGGCCTTGTTGTGCATGATGGATGGAAGGAGAGTCAGCAACGTGATGTTCCTGCGAAACATCAGCTGGAAAGAATCCAAAGGGGAGCGATCCAAGGTGTCAAAAAATTGGTTAGAAAAACAGGTGAAGGACAATTAAGTCTGAAGGTAAGGCTAAGGTCAGGTGCACATGCAAAGGAGGGGAAAGCAGCTAACGTTAAAGGGCTCTGTCTGAAGGCATTCAGACATGCTAAATATCAAACTGTGCCAAGAGTCTGCTCCGAGAGAGTCAGTCTACTACTGAAAATGAACGGCTCCTTAAATTATGTCTAAATGCTCATACAAGAGAATGGCTGCCCCTAGAAACTCTGAAGCATCATCTCAATAGAAGCAAACTTCTGCTCTTTCAAAGAGTTACACATCATGTTCCACCATATATTTCCCCAGGAAAAAAAAAATCTGTTAAACTAGTGAAGCACTCAATTTACTGGAAAAGAAACACAATTACCTTCGTCTGAAAAATTCCCCAGTGGATCATCCAATTAATTCAAAAAATATTAACCTTCAAGGGTCAAACTTTCTGTATCTAATCTCAACACACCGTCATTTTGTTGATCAGTTAAGAAAACATCCAGAAATACGTGGGGATGCCTACATAGCACATGTACATTTGTACACTCTTCAGTGATAGAAGTTATGTATGATAATTAAAAGGGTCATAGGAAAACAGGTTTGTATTTCAGCATTATTTTGAGACCTGCTGTTGTTCAATCTTACCCATCCACACAAATATGCTGCACCCACTGCCAGTCATTAACAGCACACACTTACTGGTAACACTTCACTACGAGGCATTTTCTGCATTCCCCACATCATTAACGACGATTCACAACCTCCAACTCCCGTGAGAGCATAACGGGCATACGAGCATTACCTGGAGAGAGGCTGCACCCTTCGCCTGCCCGTGCAGTTGCCACAGGTCTCCCAAAGCTCATGAGCACGAACAAGAGCTGCAGCAAACACCAAGGTCCACCTGACCAAAATGTTTTGCATCAAGTCCCTTTTGGAGTTAACTGCTTCCTCCTGGATTATGGGGGGTTTATTCTAAAAGTCCCACACAAATGAGAATTTGAATACCCCACTGAGTGCTATTAATATAATTCTATTTTTAAAAGGAGTATACAATTTGTGATTACTTACCAAATTGTAGAGCATCTCAAACCCACTTTTTGTTATCAGTTACAGAGCATATTTCTTTCACTTAAATGCTATCTTGGAAAAGCAAGCTGATTGCTCCCCCAGTAATTATGTGGAACACTCCACACCGGATCACACTCTCACGGAATGTAGTGGGAAAATGTCATTTACCCCACACAGAGTTGCAGCAAGGCTCTAATTCAGGAGATGAAAATTAAAATGGAGCTACATACATGTGTTTATTTTAGATATGTAGGAGTTGTTAATTTACTATATATCATTATAATCGTTCTGTAAACAAGTTTGCCCTAGTTTGATGAGCTTTTAATTCAAGCCTCCACTCAATCTCTCCACATTTGTAAATAAAGGGATTGCATTCCCAAACTTAAGTAGCCATCAGTGTTTAATTGCACAGTTCACATGGGCAGAGAATTTCAAAGGGGACACCACGAACAGGGGTGCAAGAGCAGCGCAACATCACCCAGCTCGATATCCACCCGTGGTCTCCAGCAGCCTTGTCTCTAGGGTGCCAGAAAGGCATGTTGGGAGAGAAATTGTCTTTTTATAAAAGGTTCACTTAGGGAAAACTGATGTTCAAGTACTTGGGCCACTCTTCTGGTTACAAATGGGACCCACAGAACTCCAATACCATTTATTGTGCTGAAATCCACTGTGTTAATCTGACAATTTGGGAGAAGGGCAATGAGCAGAGCGTGCTGCTATCCAGAGGAGAGATGAGGTTGAGTGGTACCACGGGACAGAGCACACTGTACTCGACTGTTAGCACAGGACAAATCATCCCCAGCCTTCTCTTAAAAGATTTACTGCCTCTGCTTCATACCCTAAATCTTTTCAGGTTTTTTTAAATAGTTCAGCCCATAGTTGAAAATACACTTTTACCTAGGAGTTTTATTTCACCTACATTCAAACCATTGATTTTAGCACAAAACTACTATTAAAAAAGAAATCAGTTATGGACTATTTTATCCTGCATTTGCCCAAATATTTAGAAATAGCAGCAAGGAATGAAAGGAACTAGCAACAGGAGGCAATCTTTAACACTTAGAAAATTTTTAATCGCTAATGGTTAACGGTGTTTCCTACTGTAGCACTTAACAGTCACAGATTGGCATCCTTTTGGTCCACACCATAGACATAGAGTGGAAATTAAGATAATAGTTCAAGCTCACTGTGATGTCATTAAATGATCGTTTCTTCATTTATTCAGGGACAGCAGGAGCTTTGACCAAAAGCTGCTCAAAGTGGATCTTCTGCACATGCGAGTGTTCAGATGCATGGCAGCAGCAGCCTGGGGACTTTATTAGTCAGGCTTCAGCATCCTTCCTCCAGCTCAGCATCCTTCCTCCAGCCCTCTTAAACTTCTATTTTTCCTCCGCTGCAGGCGCATATTTCTTCCTGATGGCCTTTCCCCGTGCTGCTGCTCACCGCCGCAGCTGGTGCTGCATCCATCCCTCACTGCTGAGGGTCCCTGCTTTCCTCAGCCCCAATAAATACTTGCACCATGTCCATTTTCATAGCTTCCTACTAGGAGCACGTAATGATGCATATTTACATGCTACCCATCTAGGAAGGTGAGAACATCAGAGCAGGAGACATTAACCCCCTACCACTGAGACACTTTTTTAAAGTGTTCTTGCTATCAGCAGCCCATTTAGAGGATTACTTTTTTTTAAAAGCCCCAATTAAGATATTTGTGAGGCGATCTAAGGGGTACATTTCCTCTCTCAGTTTACAGCAGCGGCAGCCTCAGACGTTTCCAGCTGGGTGAGCTGCAGGGCACAGAATTTGTTGCTGGTTCACAAAGTTTTGTCAAGTTTTGTGTATTCCTGAACCCCCCCGTCCTTCCCCTCCTGGATCACTCTGGGTACTAGAAATCCTGCTAGAATATAAAAAGAAACATCCAGCAATTGAAGTGGGAGCGATAAGGAAGGCAGCACCACACGGGAAAAGGCACCCTGGATAGAAGCCGCTGTGGCTGACAGCCCAGGCTGCGGCCGAGGCCACAGGTTGGTGGCACTGGGCTCAGGCAGAAAGCCTGTGGGGACGCAGGTTTTCTGGTACTTAGCGTGGCACTTCACACCGACCCTAAGTAAAGATGCCTCTATTCAGACTGCACAGATGAATTGCTCAAAGTCAGTAAGAACGTTCATGCCATCAGAAAAACTCACAAACCAAAACACCCACCCAACAACACAAACAATTGGCCAGCAATCCAACAGAACAGTTTGTTCTAAAGAGATTGAGACACAGGGGAGGAATCCAGGTCTGAAAATCACTGGTCTCACTAAGGAACAGCAATGCTGGTTAATGAGACTGAAATGTCTGCTGGTCCTGCCTAAGCATAACCCGAGGGACAGCAGCACATTCACACCACCAAGCACACAAACCACTTATTTCTGTGTAAACATACTTAAATTCAGAGCAATCCAAATCACACTTCAGGATCTAGCTCCAACTCAAGCAATGTCTATGCAAGTGACTAATAGCAGGACTGCCACATTTTATATAATGGGAACGATCGTGCCCACCTGCACCAAGAGGCAGCCTTATCACACACTCAGTGTCAAGCACCTCTCAACAACTCGCTGGAACATGCTGGCTGACAATGGGAGCAAGCATCTGTCAAGACATTTGTCATTCTGGTAATGTTCCGGGTATGAAAGTCAAATGTTAACAGACCTGCTTGCAGCGGAGAGGAGCAAGAAGTCTCAGGTCCTTCAGTTCAAAGAAAGCAGGAGCCCAAAGCCCTTCTAACCTGGTCATGACATGCAATCCTGTACTTAGCCATCCATCCAGGTGATGGCCAAGGTATTCAAGCAAGTAGAAAAACCTCATGACAAGCAAGCTGGCAACACTGAGGGTCATAGGATACCCCTAAAAAGAGTACAGAGCTGTAGTAAGGCAATAGCGGCCCTTTCCCAGTACATTCTTGGTGCCTCCGACTCTGCCACGTGGGCTTTTGGAGTCAGACTTTTTTGTATTTCTCAGTCCACAATTATTTCCTATGAATGTCACAGTTCTTGAACCTACTTACAGTGTTCAGTTGTTAAATCACAGATGGTGGAACAGACATGGGAACGGAGCCGCACAAACAGCGAACACAAGGGGAGCCCTTCAGCTCCCAAAAAGCCCACGAACAGGCTGAGCGAGAGCAGGCAGATGTGGACCACGTACAACTGCTCCCCCACATCGTGTGCTGCACCCGCACCCCTGCCTCCACACCAGGCTAACTCCTTACAGACACCCATTTCCAGCCTGTTCAAGTGTCACCTTACCTTTCCCTACTCTATTGTTAGGGGATTTTCCTTACAAAACTCTTCAACCTTCAAGACTGATGGTCCAGGATATATTTTTCCCCCCAGAAGCATTCTTCTAACACACCCAGCAACTTCCGTGGTTTATATTTTCCTGAATTACTGAAAGGATTTGATAGCAAAGTGTTAGAAAAAACACAAACAGTGAACCTATAAATAGAAACACACAGCACTAAATAAGTCAGTGGGAAATGTTTCCTAGCACACGATACTTGGTTCACAATCCTTCTGAAAAGTGGAAGTTGAAGAAACTATTGCAGAAGGAGACTGTCTTCCAGCAAAGTCAGTTGATAAATACTATACAAACTGATTATTTCAAGAAGCCTCCTCTATCTAGCAGCACTTAACTTTCTCCTAAAAATACCCAAAGGTTGACTTTTATCAGATAAAATTATTCCAGCGAAGCAGGTCCACGTAGAGAAGATTACACAGTTTCCTAACACAAGCTGCCAGAGTTTTGTCTGCAGAGCCAGCAATAACTTGTGAGTCCAACCCTCTGCAGTGCTGATGCTCGCTTTGCCAGGCACCTTTGCAAACTGCCCGGCTCTTCCTGAAGCTTATGGGAAACAAACTTCATATTACACAAATTCCACCTGCACTGAAGCTGTTGTGACCCCACGATCCCAGTTTTCCTGCAGCGCAGGGAGCAGAGCAGGGCAGTGCCTCCCCAGGCAGGCACAGGGCACCTCTGCTCCCCCCGGAGCGGGCAAAGCTGCTCCCCCCAGCAAGGGCAGCGCTGCTGCTCACCCGCAGCTCGCCAGTGACAGCTCCAAACTCATCCCCGGGACCAGCTGCAAAGCCTCAGACCACGCTCAAGCTGGAGGGCCCTGCCTCCGCACCGGGAAAGCGAGCCCCGAAGCTGGGAGCCCCCCAGGACGCCCGCAGCAGCCCTCTCCGCACGTTTTCCAGCCCCTGGGAAGCGGGGGCCGGTCTGCGCTGTGGACAGCAACGCACCCCGCGGGCCCCGGCCGCCTCCAGCCCTTGCCCAGCTCCCGGAGCCCCATCCCACAGCAGAAGCGCACGGTGCCCTCCGCAGCCGGCCCGTCCCACTGCCAGGGCCAGGAGGAAGCAACACAGGGCCCAAGCAGTTCACTGTTATCCCGAGCTCTGATCGCAGAGGCCGCAGTACAGCCGCGCCGCCATCACCGCGCTGCATCCAGTAAGGCACAGCCGCACCTCGAGCACCGTTACGTGCTGGAAGGGTTGATCGAGCACTCGACCCGCAGACAGCGTGAGGCAGGGGCAGCACGCGGCTGCGCGGCCCAGAAAGCACAAAGCAGGAGCCGCAAGGGGGAGAGGCCCACCGAGACGCTCGGAGAAGGGCTTCCAGGGCCAAAAATCCATCTCCATGCAGGAGCTAGGTAGCAAGCACTCTGCCCCACGAACTCGCATCACAAAAACAGAGGCTGAAACATCACAGGAAAAGGCACAACGGAGGAGGGGTGGAGGAATCAACAGAACTAAAATTAACACTGAAAACATCTACAGGAGAAGCCCAGCCCTTGTGGCCAGTTGGCTGCACAAAGGGCACCACGTCAGCTTCCCAGGCTACGCCACTCGCCTCCAGCACAGCATTCCACACGTTACTCAGATACCTAACCTCCAGGGCCACTGCAGCCAGGGCCAGCATCAGCCAAAACAGGACAAATCAGCAGTAAAAGACCCAAGCGACTCACCGAGCTCCGTGGCAAACCTCCGGCTGAGCTGGCAACGGGGCCACAATGCCTGTGGCCAGGCTGCGGTGGAGCTGGGACCAGCACTGCTGCAGCACGGGCACAGAAGGCAGCACCTCCCCAAGCTGAGCCTAAATAGTAGCGGGGCGGGGGGTCCCAGGTGAGGCTGGTCAGGGCCAGCCAGCCCGTTAGCACCCCCGGGGCCGGGGCACCTGCGGGGTCCTCCCACCGAGGGTCCCTCTCCAGCTGCCGAGCAAGGGGGAAGGGGTCCTGGCTTCCTCAGGTCTAAATAATGCATTTCTGAGCAATGACAGCATTTGTCTTTTTCTCAGTGTTTCAGTTACACCAGATCCCCACACAGGTGATCTCCCTACTGATCTCTCAGGCACGTTGGGCTAGGCTCTTAGCGAGCTATTGGTGGCATTTGGGTTTTATTCTGCATTACAGATTGAACCTATCGTTAATCAAAGCAGTGGTGACACTATCAGAAAGACAATGTGACATTTCCACGCCATTCTACCAGTTTAAACAAGATTCCATGAAGAAGTTGACCTTTTCTCAGTTGAATTATAAATGTCAAAATTGTAGGAATCCATCTTTCAATTACCGTCACCTTGGAAGTGAAAAATGCTGGAGGCATTACGTTTAAAACATTACCGAGCCGAGATATATTTCAAATGCAACCTCCCCTTTCAGGATGGATCCTTCACTTCTGAAATGCAATGAATCTTGTGCAACTTTTGAACACAACGGTGACGATACTGCAGATTCAGCCTAGCTTTAACGAGGGGAGGACTGCGAGCATGCGAGGAACAGCAGGAGCACGGCCGCCCCAGGAGGGCGGACAAGCCAGGAGCCCAGGGCGCCCACAGCACGGGCTGGGAAGCAGCCACACCAGCAGGACACCGTCCCACAGCACCGGAGCAAGGCAGGGTGGCAACAGCCCCAGGTCCCACGGACAGCCCCGGCGTCACCAGACCACACAGGGCAACGAGTTGGAGCCAGGGCCAGCCTAAGGAGTCCAGCCGGGGAGTCTGGATGCGCAGGGTCGGGCACGCACCCGAAACCACCGGCCGGTCTGGACGGGGTTTGCTGTCGTTATGGCTGTCCAAGGGGACCCGGGCACGCTTCCCAAGTGCTGGCGCTGCCGCGGGTGCTGTCGGCCGGGCGCAGGCTGGGCCACGGCTTGGCAGGGACAGACCCGGGGCACTCCCAGGGACCCTTCCCCTCCGCGCACACGGCCTGAGGCGCCTTCTCGCCAAAAGCCACAGCACCCGCCATCACCCCCTCCGTCGGTTACCACCAGGCCAGAGGGCACAAAACGCAGCACTGATTACTTCTGCTTTTCTGAACACCCGCCTTCAGATCGTCACCCACGTTCCTGTCTCCACAGGCTCACGCGCACGTCAGGAGTACGAAAGGGGCAAAGGGTTCAGCTCAAAGTGAGGAGGCTCTAAACGCTCTTCTCGGGAATATTCTGTACGTCAGGGTTTTAATCAGAGAGCAAAGTGAGGCTGGCACTTCATTGATCCCTTCTCTCTAATCAGCTCGGCCAGCGGATGCATTCTTCCTTCTTCCCACGCCGGGGCTGACAGTTTTAATCTGCCTTGCGCTCTCCCCTTAACAAAGACGTGTGTTTAATTCCATGCTGCAGACTTCACTCCGTGATTCCATTTCCTGTACAGCCGCTGCTGGGCCCGGAGGAAGCCCCGCTCCTCCGACGCCAACGCCGCCCTCGGTGCCCGCGTCCCGGAGCAGGAGGGTCCCCGGGGGAGGGGGCTTCCCTTCGCACCACCCAGCGCTCGTGCCGGGGGGGCGTCACGAGGCCCGCGGCCCGCTCAGCGGGAGGGGACAGAAGCACGGCGATTCCCCGCGAGCCGCCTGTGGCGCCGGGGCGAGCCCCAAGCCCGGGGAAGGGGTCGGTGCCCGGAGGTGCTCGATCCCCCGCGGCAGCAGCCGCCTTCCCCTGCGAGAGAGGGGTGGAAGACACAGGCGCCAGTGGCGGGGAAAAAGGGGGCCCTGGCCCCTGGAGAACAAGGGTCTTTCTAACCCTCCTCCCTTCCTGAGGGTCCCACTTTTGCCACGCAACGTGCCTCCAAACGCGCTCCCTAGGAAGCAGAAAACAAAGCCCAGAACCAATTTCAAAAACTCAGCCTGAAGCATCCATGAAAAAAGCTCTGTTTAAGGGGAAATGCTGCAAGGAATGAATGATCCCGAGTTCCCGCTGCTCTTTAGAGACAGGTTGCATTTTTCCTTTTGCTTCCTCTTTCCTTTGAAGAGAACAAGCCTGCAGCCCAGCTTGTCGAAAGAGTGGCCAATATTTGTGTTCAAAGTAACCGTGGGCACCGAGGCTGAAATCTCACGCAGGCTCTACTGCTATTTCAGTGCCAGTCCAGATCTCAGAACAGGCTCTTCCTCCGCAGAGGTGAATGCCAAGCGTTCAATCCACCCGTCCATCCGTGTCGCTGCAGGTCTGCCCCGCTATCCGTACTCCCACAGAGTTACAGGATGTTCACCGTCGCGATACCTGAGCGCCTGCTCTTTGGGAAAAGGATTGTGACTTCTAACACAGAGTTTGGGCTCAAAAAAAAGAAGAAAAGATATACCGAAGAGTCTGTGAAGACCCTACATTTCAGTTATTACTTCCCATTTCCCAAAGGCGGCACGTGGGGCCGTGCTCAGGGGCAGCAGAAAGCCCTCAGAGGGGTGCACAGTCATTTATTAATTACCCCTAATGCAGCCTCAAGCCCGTGGACATAGAGAGCCTACAAGGAAACCATTCATTGCCGACCACGACTCCCTTGGAGTGCTCCAGGAGGTTACTGGGAGGACCACGGCAGATTAGGAGACGTCTGTTCTGCCTCTTCCTGCTCCTGCTCATTTTATCCCACCTTTTTCAGTTCTTATCCTTCCCTCTCGCAGTGGCAGTGCTGAATGCTAACCAGACCCATGCATTTAATGGTGCTCAGTCATTCCCATGTTAATTAATTCAGGTTCCAATATCTGCATTTAGTGCAGGTTTGGTAAATCCCCCTTAAATTGGTAATTTCAGCCCAAATCTTCTCCCATGGCAGAGAGAGTATTTCAGCTCCTGCCCATCTCTGCGTACGATATCAGTGAAGGGATTGTTTTAATTAAAATTCTAGGCAAGAAAATCATTAGAATGATAACAAACAGGCCAGATCACCTCTTACCCAGTGGCTGGCGTATATATGGGGCGCTAATCCAATTTATGAACCTTTCAAGCCAGTAAAACAATTAATTTTAAAATGCATTTCAGTCAAGATGAAAAACTACTTTGTTGTGTGTTTTGTTTTTTAAGGTGCAGGATGAATAGGCCTCGGAAGACAACAGAAAAGCATTTTCTTCTTGTTTTCCTTTATTAATGATACAAACGCAGTGATTACTGCTAAATGGAATTCATCAGAAGCCTCCTGGCTGTGTATAGACAGCTCTAGCACGACCTGAAATACTTCAGACACTTTGAAAGAGATGCCAGAAGACAGCGTTTTGCTGCCGTTAATGGCTTTCATGCCAACACCCCCGGCAGGAACGCGCCGGCCGGAGCACCGTGTCGCTGTCCCGCTCTGCTCGGCGCTGCGCGCGCTCCGGCCCCACCGTTTCGGAAGGAGGTGAAGGCCCCTGCGCAGGGCCGGGGCAGGCACCCAGGCTGGCGGGCATGGCCCCGGGGAGCGGCTGCGGACTCGGCGTTGCCTCCGTGGGAGAGGAGGGGGCTGAGGGGCGACCTGGGCGCGCTCTGCGGCTTCCCGGGGCAGGGGGGACGTGGAGAGGGAGGTGCTGAGCTCTGCTCCCCGGGACCCGGGGCTCGCCGCCGCGCCGGGGGGGGCCAGGCTGGGCACGAGGAAGCGTTTCTTTACCGAGAGGGTGGTCAGAGCCGGGAAGAGGCTTCCTGGGGAGCTGGGAAGGGGGTTGGAGCCGCCTCTGCTGGAGTCGCAAACTGCAGAAACCAGGACTCCGCTTATTCTTCTCCGGAATGAAATTAAGCTGGTTACAAACAGTATTTGACAATAAACAGGTACATTTTACAGTTCCACTATTTCACCGCTTAGATTTGCAGCCCAGCAAGATGAGTGTTTATTCCGACTCCTATACTACAGCCAGATACTCATACCCTGTGAATCCAGACGCAAGGCCAAGTCCCATCTGGTTCAGATTTAAGGACGCCAAACCTCACGGCCTTTCACAAGCCTGGAATGGCAGCCAGACGCGACAACGCAGGGCCGCCCCAAGAAGATTCTGCTGCCCTGGATTATCCTGTTCTTCCCACTTGCAGGTGCTGGGCAGCTCTTAAAGCCTTCAAGAGAATATTAAACATCCAAGAAAAGTTATTGAAATTATTAGATACGGGGCCACTATGCAAGAACATAAAATATCATTACCTTACATTATGTATTTCACTGAGCTCAAAATTGTAATTATGATGTTGGGTTATGTTACTATCTAAAAAAAAAAACAGCAGGGAAATGAGAGTGATGCAGCAAAAAAGCTCTTTGCTCTGCAGTGTTCAGTGAAAGCATTGAAAAACAGCATGGTGTGTAATTAGACATAAAGGGTATCCAAGCAGATATTTCCCGTCCTCACAACGATGCAGGACAATAAGTCACTGAGGGCAGAAATATGCTCCAAATGCCGTAAAAGTCACCATCAATTTTGCATGCCAGAGGAACCATTAAAATGAACAGGAAAAGATCATTTCTTTCTGCAAATAAACTCCACCAAAAAACGGCCGTTCAGTTGCGACATATTCCACCTTTTGAAGGAACTTTTTCCCATTTTTTTAGTTTGCTTTTTGCCAGGGACAAGGAAAGGGGGGAAAGGAAGGAAAATGGGAATGAAAAAAAATTTAAATTTCTGCCTCACCCAGTATAAAATGTTTTTTCATGGCAAAAGCAATCAGGAACAAGAGGAGTAAAAAAAAAAAGCCCTATTTTTGTGCCAAAGCTGTACCATAAAATCATAGTTTAAGAACTCGCTGTATTCATAACCTCGGTTTCAGTACAAATGCTATATTCATTAAAAAGAAATACAGGGTGGCAGGGCTGGATTTATCACGGGGATTTGCACGCTGCCGTAAAGAATGTCCCCTATTAATGACAACAGCTGTCGGTTTAATAACCCTCGAAAAGATCGTTAAATTCCTTCACATTTCCCAGAAACAGATGGAAGAAATGCAAAAGTGTTAAAACATATGGGAGAACATATTGAAACCCAGCAGCCTCCTCGAGCGGCTCGGAATCCCCGTGCCGCAGCCTCCCGGGTTACGCGGGTCTCCTCGCGCGGGCCCCGGGCGTCTGCGCCGGGGAGGGAACGCCAATGCCGGGAGCGGACGGAAGGGGCTCGATGCGCCGCCGGCACGCGCTCCGGCAGCTTGTCGTCACGCGCGCGGTGCTTGCGGGCACAGCCTTCCTTTCCCCTCTATCTCCTTCTCAGCTTCTTCGCACCTAGAACTTTGAAACGTAAAAAATCCCCACGCGGGAAGGGATCCTTTCATCAAAGAGCTGGTAACGAGCCTGTGCACGTAGGTCACCGTCTGGCACTCCCTAGGAAGAGACTCATTTCGGGAAATGGGGATTTCCCAACAGCTTGAAATAGAAATCACGACAGGTCCCAAATGCCGTTTTTCTGTCGCCGGGGTCGCTGTGGCGTTCGTGCACTGGCACACATAAATCACGCGCCAGCCCTGAGCGCGGCGCAGGAGCACCTAGGAGGGTTTGGATGAGTTGTTGGTATTGTTGCTAACACAGGCAAACGGTGGCGGCAAAACTGAGGCAAACTTGAAGCCCAAAGCCGCAAGGAAACTAAAACGGGATTCCAGCCATTTTTCCAGGCGTTTCACCTGGTGTTTGCAGCGCGGACGCTCCCACCCCCCCCCGCCCCCGGGCCGGAGGGGCCGCTCTGCAGCCCCCGCGGACGGCACGTGGGGACAGGTAATTCAGAGCTCTCCTTATGGACCTGTAGCTGGAGTCATCCCTTTCCCAGTGCATACACAGACATTGAATCTCATTTGGCATTTTCCTGGTCAGGCATTTACTGCACAGCTGTAGAAAATCTTTCCGTCTGCTTTATTTATAGCTGGAAAAATACATTCACCATTGTATTGGTCCCTTTTCCCGGGAAATGGTGACCAGGTAAAGCAGCAGGTCCCTCACAGGTCTGTTTGGTCTCACTTACCATTGCCCCATTAGGAAAACAGCTAATTCCAGACTTTTACGGTTGTTTAACAGGACACCAGTCTCAGGAAGGCTTCTCACTCGGTGACAGAATACGACAGAATGAAGAGAGGAACATGTTTTTCTAATAATTTTACCTGATTTGAATGGTTATAGCCATAGCTATTGGAACAGCCATAGGTGCTTCTCTAAGACCATAAGAGGTATAAATGATATTTCAAATGACAAAAGGCATTTTAAAGCCTGCAGCCCATATCACAGACCTTTCATCTTCACGGAGATGATAAATGACCCTGTCAATGCGCCAGCGTAGGTCACATTCGGGTTCCCACCAAGCATCCCAGCTGCTTTATGATTAAAGCACGATCTGGAACAGCACGGACGACTTCGGATCACGCCGGACTCCTGACCACCATCTCTGCTTGCACCACTCGGTGCTGTGCTGCTCACAGGGCTCCCGGCGCCCACGTCCTTCAGTTATTAATCCTGTCGGGACACACAAACTGCCTGCCTGGACTTGAAATTAAGCATTTGTCTGCCTCCTCCGATGTCCTTAGCCTCTGACCTTTCCCATTGTTTTCTGGATCCCTTTGGAAGACCCAGACAACAGAGTAAGTAGAACCCTAATTAACACAGCAATTTCTTTTGAAAGCAAAATTAGAGGCATTTTGAGAAGGCCTGATTGTCTCTACAAACCTGTTGGCAGAACTGCTTTAATTTTTCTCAAATGCATAATTAAAAAAAAAAAAATCCAGCAGGGATATTTGTACCGGGTCACATTCCCCAAAGGCCATGTTGACTTAACTGAACCTGCAGTAGGAATCAGCTCTGTCCTTTATGTTTTCAGCTTTGTTTCTGGATTCAACTGGACGTTATTTAAGCAATTCAGTAAAAAACTAAACGATGAACATTAGTATTTCTTGACCTATATGCAAATTATCTCGGCGCTCTTTGCTCTAAAGTGCCAGGTGTTTCTGTCACCTCTACAATTATCTGCTTTATGAAATGTCATAGCAAAGCTGTAAGAAAAACTGGGCTCTTCAAGGTTTTATTTCCTTTTTTTTGTTTTTTTAAAGTCTTACTGCATTTTCTGGGTAAAAAGAGAAAGAATGCGAAAACACTGAGAGCCGGTTCTTCAGCCGAGGGTAGTGAGCCAAGCAAGCCCCACTGAAGTCAGCCTGCATCAGGTGCAGAGGTGGCCGAAAGCTTTCAGACGTAATCCCTTGGGGTTTGCGCTCCCCTACCTTCCACGCTTTCTTCCTGACCGCAAATGATCATTTCAGAGCGGCGTGGCACAACCCCGTGCCGCAGCCGCAGAGGCCAGGCTGGTGCTGCACCGCCCGGTCCCCCCGCACGCCCGCCCGGCCCGCGGTGCGAGGGGCGCGCCAGCCGGGGCTGGGCTCGAAGCCCCCCCAGACGGGGCTCACCTGCAGCTGAGGGGGATGGGGCTTTGGCAGCGAAGGCCCGAGGGCTGCCAGGGGCCCAGGACTCACCGCGACACCCCAGGAGTGGCGCACGCGCGCGTCCCTGGGAGACGAAAGGTTTCGATGTGGGCACCACCCAGCTGCAGCGGCGCGCTCGCTAGCGGGAGGGTGCTCAGGATTTCAGCTCCCCCCATCAGTAGCATCCTGGAGGCACCGCACAGCAGCACACGACTGCAGGCTGCCAGGGGCTGGCACAAAAAGATCGGTCATGTTTACTCATTCGTGTGCAAAATTTAATAATAAAAAATCGTCACCATGCCTGGAACCCGTGCAAGGGTTGCACGCCAGCCTCGTAAACTTCTGTTAATCTGCTGCCAAGAAGAGAGGCTGGTTTAAGAAAATACAAGCATAAAGCCCCTCATAACTTATCCTGGCTTGAGCTAAGGTCTTTGAGCGATTTCTTAGCACCTTCCGCACAGAACAAAATGAATATGTGGAGGAAAGAAAGATTTCACTGGGTTTATAACTCCGTCCTCACACTGGGAATAGCGGAAGAGCTGAGGGATGTCCGAGTCCGTTCTGCACCAGCTGGCACGCGACGGCAGACGTCGGGATCTCCCTCGCACCAGGGGACACTCGCAGGGTGGACCTTAGGCTGCAAGTGGCAGATCTGGTCTACAGAAAACACAGCGCCTGCATGCATTTCCATTCCAAGTTCTTTCCTGGGGGGTGGGCGCTCATTTTTCCGCTAATTTGAAGATTACAACTCAGCAGGGAGCCGGTTGGCAGAAGAAAATGAAGTGCAAACCAAAAAACAGCCAGGCAGAGCCTCAGTAGTTTTTCTTTCACGCGTAGTCTGGAACGTGGGCCAGCATCTCGGAACAGAGATGATTTTCCTCTCCCTGCTCCGTTCATACAGGCTCCGACCGTGGGTAAGCAGAGCGGTTTTCCGGAGGGCAGGAGAGACAAGCCCCGGCTTTCCTGCTGCTGACAGCGGCATTACTGAGAACAAAGAGCTGATTTTGTCATGTTTACCTCAAGGAATGGTCAGGGAAACAATTTTTGATGCAAGCAGGTGAAATTAAGATCTGATTAATTCTGATTAAAAATAGTTTCCCCTCCCAACGGTCTATGCCTGGGACAGTAACTCTAAAGGCTCAAAAGGAAGGGAAGCACCAAATGCAATTACTGCTCAGAGGCACGGCTGTGCACCGGAGTGCACCTCCTGCTTGTCAAATATTGTAAAATAGCCGCTTCCGCTGTTAAAGATAAGCCTGGACTCGGGGAAATCTGGAAACGTGAGAACATTGCGCAGTTCTGTTTGCCTTGCTGCGTGATGCGGTGAAACCTTCTGCCTCACAGCAGGCTGTTCTTCTGTATCGCCTCCCACTTACGCATCCCTGAGCTCTGAGCAGCCTCGGTGCCTCCGGTTTGCAGCTGGGGAATGGACAGGAAAATGTTTTGCCCCAAGTAACCCAGCAGATAGCGATGGAGAACACATTGGAAATCAGGGCCACAAACAAGTTACAGGAGTCGCGCAGGTGGAGGGACGGATTGCTTGCGCTGTCCTGGACAGACGTACAGGAACTGGGGGGGAATAAAAGCACCCAACACCGAGCCACGGCAGAGCGTCTTCCTTCTTCCTCTATTGCACATCTGAAATAAACCCCCTTGCCAGCCTGTAACGGGCTTTTCTGCACCTGCGAGGCAGAGACACTCGTTTTCATTCCAGTGGGAGCCAAAATTGCAGCCTGACGTATCTGAACACGGGGGCTGAACAGCAGCACAGCGAGACAAACCGAGTAAGCAGCACCCACGCTCAGGTGACATCATTTTGCTGTCCCGACAGGAGCTTTATCCGGGGCCGGCCTTCTCGGACTCCTTTGCGGGGGAAAGGGGTCCGTCCTCTGCCTTTCCGGGCGGCTGGGGCTTCCTGGAGACATTTTTCCGGCATGCTCAAGGAAGCAGCCCTGCCCCTGAGCCACGCTGGGCACTGGCAGCAGGGGCCAGAGCACCAGGCAGGAGAAACGGGGAGGTGCAGTGGTGCCGAGAAAGTTTTAAAGGATTTCAGAACTGCGTGTGGAGGATGTGCAAAACTCTGCTCCAGAGGAGAGCTCCTCACGCCTCCAAAGTGCTGTCAACAGCCTTGGAGCAATAACCAGGTGGCACGGAGAGCCCCAAATAGTTCGGACCAGGAGCTCAGCACAGTCTCTCCTGGGCTCTCCCCACGAGCATCTCTGCTCCTTGCACACGTGTGCCTGCATCCATGTCCAGGCGGGAGCGCGGGTCCCCGCAGGTGCCTCCCTCCCTCCCGCAGGAAGATGGCTGCTTCTGACGGTGGCTTCTACTGCTCAGGGAAACACTTCCGAGCAGCAGCTGGATTTCATTTACTATTTCCTTCCAGGCATTTCCTGCCCATTTGCCTTTTGCTTTCCAGCACCTTCCCTTTCCGTGGGCTGCCCGGCAAAGGTCCGGAGGCCAGCTCAGGACTTACCCCGTCCGCTCCAGCCTGGCCCCAGGGCTCCCCGCTCAGACAAGCCACACCAGCACCAAGGTGCCTCCACCGCTGGGGTGGCCACTGGCCCCCGCAGGAGGACAGCGTGCTGGGGCAGGCGCACCCTGCCGTGCGCGGACCCAAAGCCCAGTGACATCGGGGCCACGCTCACATTTTATTGGACTTGGACAGCCAAAGAGGCGAGGGCCTGAGCGCAGAAGATGACATGCAACGGGAAACATGCTGAGAAGGCGTCGCAGATCCAGCCCTGGGCACGTTGTCCTTGCCCTAGGCAAGTTGAAACGGCACCATTTCATATCCTCTGTAACGGGGACAAATGGGCAATGTCAGCCTCCAGAGGAACGCGTGCAGAACAGCAGCATTTTCATTTTGAAGGGTAAGAAAAGTACCAAAATGCATAAACCAGACCTTCTGGTTGGGGGAGAAAACACTGTCAATAAGATAGAAGGAGAGAATTCACAAAGGCATCTCCCTCGCTCCGTCTTCCCCAGTAGGTCTAACATCAGCACGCCTCAGCCCTCCCAAATGATTCATTTAACCTTCACAGTTTAGTCATAACAATAATATTTGTCCTTCTCTCACAGCACCTGATGATTGCTGTATTCATTACAGTCGAGCTGAACATCCTCTGAAAGGAAGTGCTCGGATGTTAGTCAACCACAAGGCATATATTTTCTCCCCGGGTGCTAGCCAAGTGTTTGGAAATAACCTTTGTAATGTACAGTAACCACTAGGCGGTAATAGCTTCTGTTCAGCCGCCAAGAAAGGTTATAGAGTTTTGCAGAGATTTGTTCTGAGCAGATTCTCCCCCACCCCCAGTTTTAAAGGACACTTCCAAAGTCCATGCTGCCGACTCTTCCCTCCCCGGCAATCCCTGAGCACCCCCGGGACGCGGCGAGAGCTGGGTCTGGCAGGGGCTGGCCGGCCCGCAGGCAGCCCCCCGGTGAGGGTGGGCCAGCCCCCGCGAGCTGGCCAGCCCCCGCTCCTCCCGAGCCCAGGGACCTCGCCACTTGGGTCCTTGGGGTCAAGAAACGGAACGTCGCTGTTGGGCTGTGACGCTGCGGGGTGGGGTTCAGCATCCACCCCTGGGGTGGGGTCAGCTTCCCGCCGGGCTCCCGCGCCCCTGCTGACCACGCGGCCAGACCCGGGCTGGTTCGCTCGGGGCGCAGCGTGCAGGCGTGGACCCGCCATCACCAACCCTCGTCCCGGCGGTCCCAAAGCAGCCACCAGGGTCCCCCGTCCCGCTCAGGCCCGCCTTTCCTTTCCGACACTTCACTCCCTCTGAAATTAACAGCCGTTAAGCAACACAGTCATTTTCAAAAAGCTATTCAGCAAGCCTCTGCATAGTGAAAGCCCTGAAAATACTGTAAGGCCTGGCTGCAAGGCAAGAGTCTCATCGTGGAGGAGAGTGAGAGTGAAGCCAGACCCTGTAGCCATCCAGCACCTCCCCAGCACATCCGCAGGCTCCCGCGAGGAGCCCAGACCCTTCGTGCCACGCTGGATCAACGCCCCAAAGCAGCCGCCCTGTCCTTCCCGCCCGCGGGGATGCGGGGGCTCCATTTTTCACATTCACGAAGTCCTGAAACAGTGCAAACCATCGGCAAAGCCACTCAGACAATTTGTCCTCGGCAAGACCCATTCTAAGGAGTAGGTGATGGGAGATGGGAACCAGCTGAAAGTGATGTCTGACGCACCACCCTCTGCAATTGCCGTGACTAATAACCTCTCCAAAGAGAACATATTCCTAATAAAATTGTGGGCGAGGGGGTGACTCAGAGGACCAGACCACGAAGCTGCAAGCGGCTGTGCCAGCAGAGGCACAGGGGCCTCGCGCCCTGCGAACGCCCTGGCCCGTGGGGCGCCGCGCAGGAGAGCCCCGTCCTGGGTAGGCTTGGCACGGCTGCGACCCTGCGGGGCCACGTGTTGCCGCGGCGGATGCCCAGCCGACACCGCGCAGCCGCAGCGCAGCTTGAGCACCAGGACGGGGACAGCATCAGGACACCAGCATCAGGGACATGGCCCCGCTCCGGGGGCGGGGGTGGTCCCCAGCCGCTTCCCTGCTCAGGGCCCCCTGAAACACCCTTTTCAGTCTCAGCCGCTCTGCTGTGGCCCGGCGTGGAATACAAATGCCCAGGGGACGTCCGTACCCACACCTGAAGGTAGCCAGATAGGGCTGCTACAGCTCCTGGAAAATGGGGAATGAGCTAGCACCACAAAACCAGGTAAATTCTCTTTTTCTGCATGGCCTGGAGGCACAGCACAGAATGGAGCCCTAATACCCAGCAGAAGATATCACACACAGGCACCGGTGTACGCAGCATCATTCACGTGATGAACACACCACTAATCCGCAAGATTACAAAAGTCTCCAATCCACCTGGCATCAGCAGCGACTTCAGGCCCTTTGCACCCTGGAACCCTTCCTTTACCATCACGCCCACCGCAGCCCCAGCAGCCAGCCTGGGCTTCCCCCAGCTCCCAGCGCGCCCCCATGCTACGGTCCCTGAACCACGGTTCCTGCTGGTGCCAGCCCAGAGCTCGGACGCAGCACACCTCGCCCTTACTGCCACTTACAAACTACCTGTTCCAAAACATCGCCTTCCCATGAAAGCTAGGGCAGAATTTTTATTACAGAGCACACTTTCTGTTGCAAATTATGCCCTTATTAAAATTCATAAAGGATAAACTTAAAGGAGAAAGGCTCTACTTCTTCATTCGTCTGAGTCACAGATTACAGCCTATTTGTCAGACCCCTCCGTTCTCAGCTCCCCAGCAGGCTGTAATGGCACAGAAATCCGTGAAGAAGGATTTAAAAGCTTGTGACGGGATAGCATGTAGTGGACACTAACTCCTTCTGGTGTGTTGCAAAACAAGATCACACTTTCAGGTCAGGAAAATGAATTGTCCGTATTACTTGCTGAATTTAGAAAAAAGCATCCCCACACCAGCACAAGTCATGGGACCACAAGTACCCGTTCTGCTAACATAATCCCCCCACAATAATGCAAATATGGAGCCAAATATTTGCCCCACCTAGGTCAGTGGAACTCCGTTGACTTCCTCTGAAGAGCACTCACTTGCTCTTGTTCATGATCCAAACCGTTAATAGGATTTTTCACCGACCCTGCAGACAGCGATGCTTGTGCCTCGCAGACTGAGCGGGCTGCGCAGCTCGGGGAGCTGTAACCATCGGCTGCTCGCCACCACCCAGAGGGGAACCCGTCCTCACCGGCGTTTTAGCACGCTCCTGCTGAAGGTCCCTGTCCTGAGAGACCCCAAACCTCACAGCGAGAAGCAGCTCCTGAGCACACAGCCGTTCCTTGTCCACGTTAACGCCAGCAAGCGCTGCGCCTCGTTACCCGTGCTGGATCCCCACGGTGCTCCCACCACCAGGGGCTACAGCCCAGGCTGTGGAGGGGCTGAGGTTGCAACAGCCTTGTATAGCCAGCCAGAGAAAGGAAAAAACCCCAAACTTAAACCAAACCAAAGCCCAGAAAAGCCAGACAGAAAACCCCCAAACACAGAGGTGGCCCCTGTCCCCAGGGACATCGGTACCACGGGATCCCGCTCTCCACGCCGTCTGGATGACTGAAAGCTCTGCAGTGAGATTTGGCCAAGCCTTGGTGATAATAAGCTAGGCTAATAAGCAAGGTGGTAGTCAGGTGATTTAACTATGGTATTAAACGTACAATGGACTAAAACGAGTCAAGCTTAAACATCTGCATCTCTCCAGATTTTTTCTTCTGTTCCCATCTGCAATGTCCAGTTGCACCTCTTCAGACTTCCGTCCAACACTTTCTATACAGAAGAGAAGTTTAACGACAAAGTTCTCGCTTCAAGGTCACGTCAAAGGAGGGCCTCTTAAAAGTTGTTTTTGTTTTCTCCTAGCTGTATTCAAACAGTGCCATCTGTTTATCTAATGCAGCCTTCTGAATGCGTGCTCCAGGAACGTGATAGATGTAAAAGATTCATTAGGCCATTAATCACTGATGAATTGCCTTAAAAATAGATATTAATCTTTGTTTGGGAATTTTATTTTTCTGTTCCGATAGTGGATTAAAAATCTTCCTAGATATTAATGTTCCAAATAATGTACAGTTTGCTTAAGTGAAAAAATAATACATTAGATTCAGAAAGACAGTCTGATAAAATGTTTTCATTATAAGATGTATATGCAATGATTTAAACATTTAATTAAATATTTCTCTGCCAGTCCAAGAGATATCTTCCTTCTAGATACTTAGGACAGTTTAATAGATAAAAAGTGGAGTTTATTCAGCTATAACTGGGAAGATTAATGCCACTTTCTAGCAAGACCAACGCCCATCCAGTCACCCCGGCCTTTACGTCTCCTGGGCTGCCATCCCGACTTACTGGAATCCAGCACTGCCACCGACCTCAGCAAGGCCCCACCACGGCCGAACACCCCCCGGATAAACACCCGCATCAACACTGGGACCCCACGGGACAGAGCGCCCTTTCTAGGGGCGCCTGCATTTAAAACCAGGCAAATAAAATCCTTCTTCATCAGCTGGGCTGCAGCTTACTGCACGTTGCCGGGTCGGGAAGGCAGGAGCTCCGAGTCTCCAGACCTTGGCTCCGTGGATGTACGCATGCGGCTGCACACAGAAGCCTTTACAAATTTTTTTATCTTTTTATATCATCTGCAATGGATTTTATTAAGTTTTATATCTCCTCGGTAAGCTTGGCATTGAATGCACTTCCCGCATAAATAGGCTGACAGGCAGTTTACGAGCCATCTACAACACACTGCTCCTTCCTTGTGTACACAAATAATTATAGGTTCACTCTTTCAAAAGACTTCTTTTTCTTCAGCAAAACCCAATTACAATATTAAGCCATAAATCTGGGACTTGTCTCGTTGTTTATTTATGGTAATTTTCATAAACAAATGGTTCCTGCCATCTCTAAATTGATAGCACAAAATGAGCAAGTTTATCAAAGTCATCCCAAACTATGTATAAAGTAATTGTGCTTTTGTAAACCCAGCTCAGGTGTGTGATCACCACAAGCAACATTTCCCGCATTACTCACTTGGGCAGAATGGCGTTTCAGTGACGGTTTGGCTGGCGATGGATTGTTTTGAAAAAACGCCATTTCAGTTCTCAAGGATCCACGCGAGTTTGTGTGCGTTATTTCTGTGCATGCACAGCGACCTGCCCCTTCACGTGCACGCCTGCCGCAGCGCGTCATCGCCAAACCTGGACATCTAACCCCTGTGGCGCTCTCTTCTGCCCCAAAGAATTCCATAGGTTGAAAGGGTTAACTTCCTTTTTTGCTAATCCAGTAAAAAGCTGGGATTCTTACCACTATTATGGTAACTTTGGTTCTGAACATGTGTACCAGCAGCTCTCAGCATCAGCTGAAAACCCATTTTTCATTCATCATTCCTCTCGAGGAAAACCTTGCACTTGTGTCTGCTCAGAGCAAGTTTTGGGAAGAGATGTTGGGAAGGGAAAATTCATTGGTTGATTTGTCATTCTGGGGGAATGGTCTCTCATTCCAGGGCTCTAGTAAATACCCCTAAGTACCTTGGTACACTGTTCTACTGTCATCGTTATTATTGTTATCATTGTTATCCTCCTAATCCAGCTCTCTCTGAAGTCAATGAGACCCCACAATAGCAGCCCCAGTTGCTGAAGTTCTTTGTCACGCAGAGAAACTTTTGCACAATCGCAGAGACCGTGAGCTTCTCATAAGCATGCAGCTACATCTCTTCACCCCTGGCACGAAGCACTCGCCTTCAGAAGACAGCAAGTGCTCCTTCTTTCTCCGGTAACGATGGCTGCAGCTCCATTGCATGTTGCTTTTTAAAACACGAGACTTTCTTCAGTGTCAAAAACTCCAAGACTGATAGCACACTTAAGACTGCTCGTCCTGGTTGCAATCAAATTGGCAAACTACGAAGGAGCAACTGAAGCTTTATTGCAGGATAACAATGAAGGACCCACCCAAATTGGGTGACGTTGTACAAGGTGTTATCAGCTCAAAGAGCTACCAACCAGCACAGGCCTTGGGGAGGAAGGAAACAGAACCTCCAGGGCCTACGTGGAAAAGGTGCGTCTGGTGGAGAAGGCCAGCCACAAACAGCCATTCTCTTCTTTGAGACAGAGCCCAGTACGCAAGCTACCAGGCCATGTTGCCTTATCCTCCCCGCCTTTTGCATTCCTCTGAGCTCCTCAACCCTATTTCCGTTTGTAGTGATGATTTCAGATCTGAAAACCAGTTTATCATCCAAGTAAATTGCTTATGCATTGTCAGGGAGCACGCTTTCGACGCAACGGTAACATGTACTGGTGAGTTATGGGCAGCTTTAGAAGGGAAAGGTTCCCTTAATTGTGAGAAGTAGAAGAGATTTGTATATGGCAATGAAGAAGCACAACATTTTATTATTGGCATCTCATAACATAACAGATTATTTCCCTAGATATATATCTGATCTGCACTTATTAATGCCAATCTGTTATGGTGCATAATGTCATTATTAACACAAACCAAGCTCTGTTCACTCTCACAGCCATCGGTTTCAAATTCATGATATGCTTTTGTGTTTAAAACACCAGTCTGAAGCTACAGTCACCAAGTATTAATCAGGCAGCCTCCTCCAGAACTCCATGTCCCTCTCCCCAGAAAGCCTGCCTTTCGCCAGCAGCTTTAAGTGACAGCCCTTTGGAGCTGAGGAACAAGGAATTGGAGTCTGTGTGCATCACTAACACTTCAGAAGTAAAATAACTCTTATTTATTTATTTATTTTGCCTAGCGAGTGTTTTGAAGGTCAGAGTTTTCCTTCTCAAGCTGCTGTGTATTTTACACTTCAACGGAAACAAAGCTAGTCTGCAAGCACCTTACCGCCCGCAGGCAAATTCCCTCCCTTCCCATTCAACAAAGGGCAGTGACCCACCGCTCCTACTGAGAGGTAGATGGAGACTGGGGAGTTCAAAGCTCTTGCATCCTGTCTAGGAAATCTTGGTTCTCACAAATCAACCGGAATAGGAGCCCACCAAAAATTGCTCCTCGACACCCATTTTCAGCAACTTGGGAGCTCGCTGATTTCAACTGCTCTTACCCTTCCAGGAGAGAGGAAGAGCGAGAGCGTCTCTGACGTGCCCAGGCACAGCATCACAGAGGTTTCTCATTAAATCAAGGCCAGCTTCTTGAAGACCTCGGGCACCGGCGGGGCCAAGGAGGTAACTCCTGCCCCATCCTCCCAGGCCAGCCCCCCGCCCGCAGCAGGGGCAGCTCTCTGCCACCCCCACCTCCCAGAGCAGGCTGGGGCACAGCAAACACTGCAGTCATCACAGCTTCAGCATGGTAAATGTTTGATCAATTTGCAGATTTTCATTAGCATATGTGACTCATTATTGATTTCTTTTTTATTTTTAGACAGCTGCAGCACACTTGATAAGCCATTTCCAAGACCCCCTGTCTTCTGCACACAGTGACAGATTGTCTTTGCAGCATTCACCAGATGGTGAAAGATCACAAGTGTGCGAGCCAGAAGGAGGGAGGTCACAGCACCAGTGACAAACTCCGTACTAGCCATAAAAACCCCATTGCTCTAATGGCTAGAACAACTAGAGACAGCAGAGCCAAAGTGAAGACGTAGGCACATCTCTCAGTCACTTTACCTGAAATTGTGAGGCTAAATTCCTGGGTGGGCTTCTTGCTGGAGGAGGTTCTGCCTGCTGCAGACAGGCTCCGCGTTCTCCCCCTGCAGCACCTCCAGCCCGTTCCCAGCTCCATCTAGACGCTCTGCAGGGCAATGATTTTCCCTCCCGCTCATTTGCCAAATCTCACCTGGGTTCCCAACTTGCTCTGTGGACCTCGAGCTCTTTGTCACCCTCCCTCTTGCACCCCCGGAAAGCAGCTTGCTCCACTTTTCCTTCCCAGCCACCTACCTCATTTTCTGAAGCCGCCACAGAAGGGCAAAGCAGTGGGTGAGACCCCTCCAGGGCCCCGAAACGGCAAGGCAGAGCAGAGCGCCCAGGCCCCTACAGGCACTGCCCCCACCGAACCCAGCAGCAACCAGCAGACACCTTATTGCTTCCAGCTGGGATAACCGCCCCTCTCACAGTGGCACCGCTCTCCAGGGGCAAGGATGGCTCCCTAGGACACCGTGGCAGCCCCTGGGGGCAGGGATGGCTCCCTAGGACATGGCGGCAGCCCTGGGGGCAGGGATGGCTCCCTAGGACACCGTGGCAGCCCTGGGGGCTAGGATGGCTCCCTAGGACACGACGGCAGCCCTGGGACCACGGGTGCCCGCGTCTGGAGGATGCTCCAGAGTGCTTACTGGCCAGGCACAGCTTCCCCAGTGGCCCCACGGGCTCCTTCCCTGCCATGGCTCCAAGCTGCGACGGCACTGGAGCCTCCTGCCCGCTGCATCCCTGCAGTGCTGATTGATTCCCAAGTCTGTCTTTACATACAGCAATCAAGCCATAAAGCTTTATAATTACACCCTGGCATTTTGCAAGTGGTACACCTCAAGAGAGAAACTAGAATGCAATGAACGGCAAGTAAAATACACTGTTTGCATCATATTAACTCTCATGGTGGGAAGGAATTTGCTTAGGGGGGGTCTTAAATGCACGTTAACGGAATATGTTTTCTAAATGTGTTTCCGTATCAAGTACTGATTTCCTCTTTGGTAATAACAGTGTGTTGTAATAAAATGTTATGGCTCTGGTTGCAGTCTCATCTGTCCCACTGGAGGCAGGTCCCACACTGCCTAAATTAAGCTTCTTAATCCTTAGAACAAAGCTGCCTTCAGAGTTTTTTAAATGTCCTGGGCTAACTTGTCGCAGAGACCTTGATTTACCGCTCGTCTAAACCAAGACAGGCTTTTTGTCATCAGTGGAGCCAGGTCGAGTGAAGCCAACAGGGGGTTCCTGGGGTCTCTCGTTCAGCTACGGAGCTGTGTGCAGCTTCTTGGTTTGCTCAGCGAGAACAGACCCGCGCCTGCGCCCCGGGAGAGGAGCCCTGTGTGGCTCGGGGGACGTCTCACCCCGGTGCCCCCCCACAAGAGCCAACCCCAACCCGCTTCAGCTGGCACAGCACAGACGCTATCCCTCAGGAGCCCCCTGGGACCCCCTGCTTGGAGGGGGCACCAGCATGTCATTAAGTCGTGGGAGTGTTCACGTGGGTGGAAAGGGGACGCAAATCGAGGAAGGCACGGCCCTTTGCTCCTGCTGTGCCTCTAGACCGAGCGCCCGCAGCACAGGGCTAGCACAAGTCCTTAGGAAATGTGGACCTGAGGCACAAGATCCTTGCTGGAAGCTCCTCATTCAGAAGTGGCCCTACATTGCCGTACCTTAATGCCCCACAGCAGGTGAAAGCTATTTTATCTTTGAATGGAAACATCTGCAGGAGAGCAAACACGTTTTAACACAGGCATAGTGACCGCACACTTTCACCCGAGTATGCCTCAGCTTTCCCGAAAGCCCACGTACGGATCAGCTGCCGTGCAGGGGTCACCTCTGCACCACGAGCCACCCAAGCCCTCATTGCAGAGCGGTGGCGCAGGAGACGGAGTCGAGCTGTCAGGGACAGCCTCACCGCGGGGGCCACGACCGCACCGAGCTGAGCCGAGATCCTCCTGGCAGCCAAAAACGGCTCTGCCTCCTACGCTCTTTTATTCAGTTATCCAAGACACAGTTCACCTACAGGCTTATTTCTGCAGGACTTTGGGGGGAAGCTGGTGTCACACAGGGCTGCCCGCCTTTGCCGGGGCACAGCACATCTGGCCTTCGCGGTGGTTCCCCTCCAGAGGCAGAGTGAATCCCTGTGTGCCCCTGTGAGCCGTGGCTTCACTTGGAATGCAGCCAGATGCCAAACCTCTGACCCCTGCTTCCTGCTAGGCGGGGGGGGGGGAAGAAAAAAAAAACCAAACCCAGAAACCCCCACACAGAAACAGTCCTTTCCCCCCCAGAATCCGCTAATGAAGAACATAATGATTCTATAAAGGCACATTGAGGTTTTACTGGGTCACACTTCAATCTTTATTACAAAGTTTATCAGTTATTGAATAATATTTGTTTGCATTATTCAGCAACCTTCTTTTCTTTAAACAGGCATTCGGTAGCAGGGAAACTGGAACAAACCATTTCAATTCATAGCTCTATAATCTGAATAGATAGGCTTAGCAGAAATAGAACTCTCATTTCACAGTTAAAATTAATTTGCTGGACTCATTTCATCTTCTGAATTTGTTGCCACTGCTGGGGAATGGCGTGGGATAGAATCAGAGCGCACCCTTTGGTGCCTGGTGCTTTTGGGGAGCGCGACGTGGTCCCCTGCAGACGGCAGCCCCTCGAGGGCGCAGCGGGGGCAGAAGCGGCCGATGGGGCACCCAGCACCCACCAGTGCTGCAGGCTGGGCAGCCACGCCGACCCCCCGGGGGGCGCTGGGCTCGCCCCTGTCCTGCGCAGAGGCCCGGGGAGGCGGCGCTCACCCGCCCCAGCCCGAGCCTGCAAAGCACCGTCCCGTTCCCGCTTAGGGACGGGCGTGGGGCTGCCAGGTCGGGTCAGCGCAGACCCCGGCGCTTGCAGCCCGAGAGGCAAACGTCGCGATCGCTGCGCCTTTGATCCGCGGGTGCTTGGTCCTCCGTGCTGAGCACAGGACCCGTCCCGCTCACGCGTGCGGGATGACTCACCCACCAAAATCTGGAATCTGAGGATAAGCCTTTACAGGACTGCGACATTCTGTCGTCCCGGTCACTATTAAACCTCAGCAAATCGGCTTCATTAGGAAGCTCGCTCACAGATCTCCCCCCGAAAGGCCGGCGCCTGCCTCGCCACCGGCTGGGAGCACGGCAGCAGGCGCAGGGTTTTTTCGGGTAACCGGGCTGCTCTGCGGGGCGTTTTCCTCGAGCCCCATCCTCAGGACGACCCCGAGACACGCACACGTGGGGCAGGTCTCGCCTCACCCGCCAAGCAATCAAACCAGTCTAGTGACCGCAATACTGTTTACGCTCAGCAATAAAGCAGACCCGTTAAAGCGGAACCATTAATCACTTGAGCTAAGCCAATAAATAATGTGCCGTACCACTGGGCTCACATACAGAACCTTCTGGACCTAGACTTGCTGGGGACAGACGATAACTACGGATACACCTGCAAGAAAGAGGGAAAACAGCTGTTCCTCAGAAAAACGACATTTTTCCCTATGTGCTCAGTAGTGAGATCTGCAACGTTCCTGAGCTGTAAACCAATAATTTTGTCCTAAAACCACTCCAGGCTTTTGAAAATTTTATTACGATAGCAGATTCATAATTACCTCATCTGGCATTATTTCTGCACCACAGTTTTAAACACTGACTGGACACGCACACGGGCACACAAACGTTAGCAAAGTGATCACTAAATGCCAAACTGCAGTCATGTGTTTTATGTCACAACTTTCCTGCAATAACCTAAAAGTTGTGAAAGAAGGAGGAACAAAATGTAGACACCCAGTCACCGTCACCATTAAACTGCATCTTAATACCCGTGACATCCTGGAGAAAAGCCTACTTCATTATCTCCTAATTAAGAGTCCTCCCCACTCCCTCACCTCCCCTGCTCAGGGCAAGCCACAAGCCGGCTCTTCCTAGGCGACGTGAGGAATGACACAAGCCGTAACAACACCTGCAGAGCCGTTTTTCTTTTCTGCTCGTGCAAGAGCGCCAGCAGGCACGAGGCCATTGGTGCCACCGCCCAAATCCACGCCGGAGGCGGCGGCCAGGGCTGGCCCCTGCTGAGCAACGCCAGCAAGGAGCTTTGCCATCTCTGCCTCGGGCCAGCCGCGTCCTCCGGCCGCTCCCCGCCTCCCAGCAAGGAGCCGCGGGGCCGGTGCGGGGCCGGCGGCAGCCCCGGGCACCGAGGAGGAAGCGTGGCGGAGACGGCGAGGGCCACAAATTGGAAGGACGTGCCCACGCTGCCACGCGTCCCGGGCTGGCCTCGTCTGCCGGCAGGGAGGTGGATCGCAGCTCCATGGCTGCGGCGCGCAGCTCCAGCGCCGAGCACCCAGCCGGGTCCCCGAGCGCAGCCCCCGTGCCGCAGCCCACCCACGACAGGCGCGCGCCGGAGGCCTCGGGATGGTGTCAGATGAAGCCATGAGTCTCACCCACGCAGGACCTACCCCCGGAGCAGATTAAAAAGAGGAGCTGTGAGGAAGCAATAGTTTTGCGTTCTTTTTCATCCATCGTTGAAGGCTGAAAAAATTGTGGGTTTTCTTTAAACTGCAAAGACTTGAAACAGCATTAAGGAAGGAATTAACGAAAGTCTCAGACAACTCTGGGAACTGGAGCTTTAAGAAGAAACACCAAGTATTGCAAGATTTTTAACAAAAATCACAAGACGTGGCACCACTGCTGCTTTAACTCCTACAAAACACCTCTGCATTTTACCTGTTTCGGTCTCTTCAGAGACAGAAGGCTTCCTTTCAGGAGAAATCCTGGTCTATTTTCAGAGTCTCTCTCCAGGACTGAGATTCTTGCACAGCATTTAAAAAAAAAAAAAAGAAATAATGCTCCTCTAATAAAACCTACATAATAAAATTTTTATAGTGCATGAAAATAACAATAAGGATCCAAGATTTTGTCGAAATCAATGAATCTCCTCTTTCAAAAGCTTTTGTGCAAACAATATTTCCTTGAACTAATACAATACATTGAACTGAAAATTTTAACTTTAATATAATTGCATCAGTCGAGCAGTCGCATTCCTCCAAACAGCTCCTCTGAAGATGAGATCTTAAAGCATGGTTCATAAATATAGGAACAGAGAACAAAATAGCTTCTTTTTTGATAATTAAACAGTTAGCAGCTAAATTGCATTGTAATTGATTGGAAAATTGCTTTTTTAATGAGATTTAGTCACTAGGAAATGGCTTTTTTCTTCAATATGCCCAATGTGCATTGGGTCATTTAAACGGCAAATTGCCTTTCTGGCCTCCTCTTTAGACAGTCTAGATTCAGCTCGCTGTAGGAAAAGGCACAGCACCCCAGAGAGGAGCCTCAGCCTCCCCGGGCTCAGAGCAGAAGTGAGCCCCCGCGACCCCGCGGTGCCCGGGCACCAGACCCCTGAAGAGGGCAGCCACAGCTCTGCCTGGGACGGAGGAGCAGGTTCTAGAGCTTACCCACACAGAACGCCAGATTTGCATCCTGCAAGCTCTGCCCTGGCCCACCGCTGCGCACCGGACCAGGAGGCGACGCTCCGTCCCGCAGCCGCCGGCGCGGCAGAGATGGGGGCCCTGCAGCCGCGCGCCTCCTGCCTCCCTCTGCAGCCAGAGTCAGAGTCAACAATCCTCCCCCAGCAAAAAGACCATAAACTCCAGTAATGAAGGATTTCACAGGGGTTTGCTGCAGTATGAGCTAAACTCCTTTCCAAATGGCAGTGCTGAGGTCCGCAAAATGAGGTCTGAGGCGGCGCGATGCGGGCAGCCGAGCGCGGGCAGATGGCACAGGCAGCTCCCCTGCCCTGCCCGCCCCGTCGCCGGTCCCCTCAGGGGCACTGGGCAGACTCAAGTGCCCATTTCTTGCTCCTCTATTGCTCTCAACTTCTGCAAAGCTCAGCAGGTGATGCTCAAAATCAGGAACTGATATTACAGTTCATCAGCACAGCTCGCAGAAGTTCCTTTATACAAGCCTTTGCACAAAATAAAGACAACCCTTCCTCAAAAAGCCTGTATAATCTAAATGGGCAGGACAGACAAAGCATGGAGAAAGTACTGAATTAGCTTTTTAAAGATGTATTAGTTTAGACCCAAGATACTGCTATGATTATACAAGGTTAAAAAAAAAGTTGACTTCCTTCAAAACTAAAAAGGCCATTAAAATAATTGTTTGCCAGGATATACTCGGGAAACAGCGCAAAAGAAATATTGTCCATCTGTGTGAAGAGCACTGGGTAACCATGTATTGAAAATAAATTATCGTTTGACAACCCTTTAGTTAAAGGAATTTTCCAAATGCGTCAGGAACAAAAGATTTCAATGAATCCTGATTATTGTGAACACTGTGTTATGTACACCAACAAATGCAATATACAGTTAAGTCAGATTTTCATTGTTTAGTTCCCAAGATCCCTGTTGATGTGACTTGGACTGCAATATAAACAGCAGTGATTGCAATCATTTGTTGCTGCCATAGCAACAGACAAAATTAAAAGGGCAAACTACAAAGCTGAAGTGGCATTATCCTTGTAGCGTCTAATTGCGTGACAGTAAAATGATGCGTACAGAATGGCAGCAGCCCTGGCAGATACCTGGGAAGCAGGTTTGCTTGTAGAGATCAAAGTCATGTAGGTCAGGTTCTGAAATCAGGGACCAGCATCTGCTCCTCTGTTTCTACCAGTTTTCTCTCTCTCTCTCCAGTTATAAATATCTGGGGAATGCAGGTAGACTTAAAAACAAGACTTCAAAGCAATATTATGGAGATCTAGGCCACTTCTCCATCCTCCGGGTTTCAAATTCGGAACTCGGTTATGACAATTATTCACCAGCTTCGTTCTGGGTTTTTGGAAGTGGCAGAGAACAGATTCCACCCCACCCAAGAAACAAAATCAAAACACCATGCTGTCATGGCTGAGTCTTGCAACGTGAGATGCAAATACGCTCCCATAAACCCACTGCCAGGGTTTTCATCAAAAAGCATGAGAAGCTGTAAAATGCTCCAAGTCAGGTCAAATTTTAAGTATGTTTTCATCCTGTTTTCTGTCTTCGGCATAGAAGAGATGAGCCAAAAGCCTGGATCTGCTGGGCTCTCCAGCTGGCCCCGGAAAAGGCACGTGGGATTGGTGCCTCTTGGCTCCAGATCTCTACAAGAGGTAGAAAAATTTTCCATCTTCCCTCCTTTTCCCTGCCTTATGTATTTGGATAAGCTCTTCAGAGCATCACCTTCCTCCTGTGTGTACACACTCCTGACCACGATGGGGCCATCAGCACAGCCGGGGGGAGGCATAATCCTCATACAAATAATAAAAGGAAAACAAAAATTCACCACTTTCAATCAGGCTTCCCATAAAACAGACTCACGTGCCCAGAGGTGGCAGTCGCACCTTTCGTGCACACAGAGATGCAGCTGGTAAGAGGTGGAAGGGGGGGAGCAGGTAGCATTTTGAGATTATTCCACTGAAGTGTTCAATCACGCTAACTCAAGAGCATCTTTGAAAATTGGTTATTGAAAGCACAGGCTAAAGGTGGAGCTTAGATCTTGAGGCACACCCGTAATCAGGCATCAAAACCATTTCATATTGCCATTCATATAGATAGGGCAGAAAACGTGCATTAGTGGCACATACAAAGATATTTAATGACACATTATTGACCTCTGGGGAGGGTCAAGCTATGGAAATTCAAATACATTCTCTGTGCTAGAAAGGGCAACTATAAAGTGAACCTTTAAACTTCAATTAATTTAATGGCAATTTCCTTTATCAGCTCTCTGCTGGACAAGAAACGAGGGCCAAAGGCCCCTTCTGATGGATCATGTGCTTTTGCAGAGGGACAAGGCTCTTGGCCACGCTAAGTGCCAGAGGGCTGAATCCGAGTCCATAATTAATTGTCACACACGTCCAGCTCACAAGAACTGGCCAGGGACCTTCAGATTTGTGACTTTCTCAACGTAAAGAAAACCTGACCTGCAAACACACGTTAGTAAAACTTAGTAGGTAAATGCTTAGCTGGTGTGGGTAGATACAGCGCTCTCAAAGGTAAACAGAAGTGCTCTCGAACACTTAAAAAGCAATTTTAAGCGGTCACAAGAAGTTCTACTTCACCTGCACACCCAAATGCTGTGTTGCTTTAATCCGGGGACAGAAAACATCAAAGCAGCATCAGCGGCCCCACGGCCAGCGTGATGGCGCTCCTGCCGCTGACAGCGACCCCCCACGGGGTGCAGACCCTTCCCCTGCAAAAGCCTGGCGCAGGCGGACAGCGGGGCCGGGACACCCGTTCCTGCAGGTGGCGGGGCTGTACCCCCGCTCCCCAGGCATCACGGCGCTGAGCTTCCAATCCTGATCTGAACAAGCAAATATCTTCTGAAATTACACTACTGATCCTCTAACTTCAGCCCTTTTCTTTCCATTAGCCCTTTGTTACAGTGACAATGGGAGGCAAGCAAAACCGCCTAAAGGTACCCCGGCCACGAGTGACAGCAGACAGAGGAATGTGCATGATTACAATATTCATAAGGAAATTTTCATTATAATTAACAAAGACAACTGTCTTCTTTTGTTCTGATTACCTAAAGATATGTTAAAAGTAGGTTTGCATAATTAATTACCAAATGTGAGGTTCCTTACAAGTCCTTGGAGGTTATTTCAGGGAGCTTGTTCAAAGAAGTCATCTCCATAACAAACATTATCTGTCACTTCTGAGCTTATAAATTAATTATGGTGACGTAAAGAGAAATACATCTTGAGCATCAAACGGACGATAGACTGCCTCTGGTCACATCCGGCACCACACGGGAACAGCTCTGCCAAAACACCCCCTCAGACCTGGGTCGCCCCCTGCTCAGACAGAGCCCCGTCAGAGTGCCTGCACCCCGAGAGCCGAGCAGCACCCCGATGCCTTCGCTCAGCCCACCCGAGCACCACAAGCGTCCATCGGCCGGACGCAAAGGGACCGGCGGGCAGGCAAAGCAGCCGCCTCCTGCGAAGGAGATGTGACTCAAGGCCTGCAGGAGCACCCCTGCTGAAGGGGCACTGCCCGCAGCCCGGGGGAACCAGGGTCATTTCAACTCTGTGACCTTTCCCGAGGTCTTATTTCTCCTCCTGACTTCCCTCTGCCTTTCTGTGTTAGATTTGGGCATCATTTATTTTTATAAAGGAATAAAACAAATATAAATAACAAGAATATATAAAAAGATTTTTTAAAAATATTGTCTATAAACCAGACCAACTGACCTTTATGGACAAATACACAAAGTTTACAAAATGGAATTCATTAATAACACCAGAATAAAATCTGTCATTTCTAGGAACTTGCGTGAAGGGTCTTTGTTAAATCTAGTCTGCGCTGTATGAATACAACACAATAGTCGCCTCTCCTTTCCTTCCCAGGCAAATCATAATTCTGCAGCAAATCATTATTTTGAACTCCTGGACAAAGCTCTGGGACTGTTTCCATCTCCCCAGACTCTCAGACATTTCATAAATGTTGACGCCTCAACAGCTTCCTCTAGCACAAGGCTTCCGCAGGGTCTCCTAGGTTAGGATTCCTTCACTGCTCCCTGGCTGGGGTACTCGATCCACAGCCCAGCCTGAGCAAACACAGCCCTGCAGACCACCACAGCATGTTAAGAAGTAATATGCAAGCCAGTGATGTGAGGCTAATATTAAATCAAATAGGTTATTTCACAGGGAGACAAAGTAGCAAGATTCATCTAAGACAAACAAGAAAAGGGTGTGAAGTTTCTTTTCACAAATCAGCCGATTAGGAAGTGCTGGCAATTTGTACCTCTGTTACAAATGGAAGCAGGGAGAGCTGTGAAATAATCCCCGCCGACAGTGAGAGAGGACAAGCTACTTATCCTTACACTTTAAACCATAGTTAAT